>AP027112.1:30956702-31231702 GCA_028142955.1 Pinctada fucata | reverse complement strand
TCAGGTGTGTAAATAGACACTGTGTGTAGACGACAAATGTGTTTTTTATACATATAACACACACCGAACACTTCCAGGAATTTTCATCGAGATTCAATTAACGAGAATAAGTCTTTTAGTTATCGATACACATTTCTCACCAGCATTCACTCTTCAACAGGAAATTGTGTGCGTGCACAATATATGTCGATGCAATCGTTATTTCCGGTTTCTCGACAAACGGCACAAATAGTGTCTGCAAGCATACTGGACAATGACAGAGATTCAGCCTCATATTCCGTACTGTCTGTGTATATTTCGTCATCGCTTCGAAAATCATCACTTTCGTCTGTCATATCGTCAGAATTCGATGTGTCGTCTGCTACTTGATGTTGTAGATGATTTGTTTCATTGTAGCTACTGGCGTCTGTGACAGAATAAAAAGATGTTGTCAACGTCGTATGATTTTCATTTATTCTATGATGTTTATCGATTGAAATCGTCATAAGAGTTTGTCATTATATAGAGAAGTGAAAATGCTGAATATAGATAAAACATAATAATTTGAAGATAATTGACCCTTCCGATTGCGGGGGAAAAATGCAAAATTTCGTGACGTCATAATGCTTTGACCTCGGGCAATCAAGCTTCGAACCTCGGTCAAACATCGAAATTGCATTATGACGTCATAGAATTTCTCAAATTTTTCCCACGTTCGGAAGGGTCAAATTATAATTGTAAGGTGATCATAAAAGTTGATGGATAAATTATAGCGAGCGAAGCTCGCCCTTATGGTAACGCCTATACACATATCTTACTGAGAAAATATGCTGAATCAAAGAATGAGAATGTACTACTATGCTTTCAAAAACTTTCGTCCCCTCGCAGACAGAGTTGCTGCGGAGATGCTGGATATTGCCATTTAAATTTTTTTTTTTTTCGACTCCAAGTAGACGTATATATTATACTCAATTTTTGTTTAAAAGTTAAATTTATTGAAAATATTTTTCGTACATCAAGTAACGATAAAGCATCAACAAGGCGGCGTAACCACGTGAAAACCGACATTTCCGGTTTTAAACGAGACGTTTCGCTCTCATTGCTTTTCTCGTCTCGGGTGGTTTCGTACTGTCAGAAGTCGGAATATGTTTGTTTTTTCTTTTGTTCTTAAGTAATTTATTTTCAGCTAGCCTAAACATTATTCTTACAAAATAAAATTGAATTATAAAGAACCATATTTTAAAATAATTATTCAAGATTCGTTTATCACGAAAAATAAAAAAAATCTATCCCTTAAAATGTTCATCTGCTGGTCTAGATCAATTTTACAAATGCTTCCGTGTTTCCACTTGCCTTATACTACCTTTTTTGGCAATCATCAAACAGAGAGTCTTGTAAGATAAGATAATTATATAAACCATCATAGTCAAAATAAAAAAGAAAGATCTTTTTTTTTATTTTATATAATCATATCTATTTTCTCTCCGCTCGCACAAAAAGGCTTTGCCTTGATTCATATTAAGTACAGTCCACGTAAGGATCAGGCAGTTGAAAAACCTTATTAATAATAAAATTTTTGCAGAACTTTTTTCTCTTGAAATGTGTTCAGATCAGCCTCCATATAAATGTACTGAGGGAATTTTCCTCATACTTTGGTAGTGAAGAAAGTAATAGGGGTAGCAAAGGAGCTGTCAAGATAAAGGCTTGATTTAGCCCTGAAATCACTCGATTATTTCTCGTGCGCTGTCCTTCTATTTCAGTCAAAAAATGGTTCAGAAAAAATATAATGTATTAGAAGATTCCTTGTAGGTATTTTATCTAACTAGATTTGGTGAAAGATGTTGTAATTACGGACTGAAGAGGTAGGGGTACTGTTATGGGAAAACGTCAAATATCGAGCAAAAATTCACAAAAAAATGCATTAGTTAACATATGTTATTATTGTTGTGGGTCATGTATTATTTTAGTTTTACTTTATGTGTAGGTACACATGTACTTAGTCATGTTATTTAATGATTTCACAATTCTTTCTAGATTTTACTATGTCATGTTTATTTCATTAGAGAATATTCCAGTTTGTTCTTTGTTACATCATTGTCATCACATGACTGTGATTTCTAGAATTTACTCTATTGTTAATCATTTGTAATGAGTCATTGTTCTAGAAGCTTCTGGTTAATTCATTGTTATTAAGTATAAATACCTCTGAGGAACTGTGTTAAGGGGCATTCGTACACATTCGTAGACACGATTCATTCATCTATTCTGAGATACTGGGACACTTTATTTGTTGAGACTTTAATCCATTTAACAACGTTTGGACACCGATCTTTCGAGAACGTTTGTGATTACCGGAAACCCATTCGATAGACTTTGTGGACCGTAACGGACACTTTGATCCGGACATTGTATTGTGAGTTGTAATCGTTTTAAATATATATATTTTGTACATAATTAAACTTGTAAATTATATTCTGTCTTTGTCTGATTTTTGCTGGCGTTTTGGGGTATTCTGACCCATAACAGAATTGGGGGCTCGTCCGGGATCGTAATCTCTGCATATTTGCATTTTTACGTAAAGTTCGTTTTTGAAAAAAGGAAAATTCTTAAAACTTTTGCCAGCAGAAATCAATCATGGTATTTTCGGTCACTGAATTTTTGAAATCGCCGACTGTAGATGAGTTCGAATCATTGAAAAAAGATGATTTGATTGGTTTAGGTCTTCACTTGAAGTTAGATGTCAAATCTTCTATGAGAAAACAAGAAATTAGAAATATTGTGGCTAAAAAGCTTTTAGCTGAGGAAATCTTTTCGTCATACGATTTTCCTGTTGAACCTGTTTCAAGCGAAACCAAAATGTCAAACAAGAATCAAAGACTTACAAGGTGGAGTTTATTGTTGCAAGAGTACAATATTATTATTAACCATATCAAGGGCAAAGACAATGTGATTGCAGATGCACTATCGAGAGTTTCATGAGTGATTTTTGAAGAATTTACCACCTAAGTTTTCATTGACATTCAAACTTTTTTTAAGGGGGGAGGTGTTGTGGGTCATGTATTATTTTAGTTTTACTTTATGTGTAGGTACACATGTACTTAGTCATGTTATTTAATGATTTCACAATTCTTTCTAGATTTTACTATGTCATGTTTATTTCATTAGAGAATATTCCAGTTTGTTCTTTGTTACATCATTGTCATCACATGACTGTGATTTCTAGAATTTACTCTATTGTTAATCATTTGTAATGAGTCATTGTTCTAGAAGCTTCTGGTTAATTCATTGTTATTAAGTATAAATACCTCTGAGGAACTGTGTTAAGGGGCATTCGTACACATTCGTAGACACGATTCATTCATCTATTCTGAGATACTGGGACACTTTATTTGTTGAGACTTTAATCCATTTAACAACGTTTGGACACCGATCTTTCGAGAACGTTTGTGATTACCGGAAACCCATTCGATAGACTTTGTGGACCGTAACGGACACTTTGATCCGGACATTGTATTGTGAGTTGTAATCGTTTTAAATATATATATTTTGTACATAATTAAACTTGTAAATTATATTCTGTCTTTGTCTGATTTTTGCTGGCGTTTTGGGGTATTCTGACCCATAACATTATACTTCTCTACCTTTTGATGTTAAACTTGGATAAGAAAAATTAACCTTGAGGTTATTATATCAATATAATCGGCAAAAACCGCAATCCGGAAACTGAAAAACGGTTTAACTTATATTTTGTATTTATCAGCCACATATGTAGCTTTCAGGCGCGAAATAGACAACTTTCTCGTTTATTTCCTTCCTAATGATTAAATATTTGATCGGAACACACTCTGAATAGATTGTTACGTGATATTATAAGAAAAAAAAAATTTTAATTTATTTTACCGCTCTAAAGACTGATTCTAAAATAGCCATCCATCCCCCTTTTTTTTTCGTTTTTCGCCTGTGGGACATTGTCCTCCCCCCCCCCCCCCTCGGTTCAGAACCCCACTTGGTCAGAAAATTTTTTGTTTTATTGATAAACACCTTTGGTAACAGTGGCATTCTGAACCGAGGGGGGAACAATGTTGTAGAAAAACTTTTCCGTTTTCCATTGATTTCTATAGGGAAAACGCTTATTTTGACCCAAAAATCGGTCTTATTTGAATAATATATCCAACCTGACAGAAGATTCATATCCGTACCAAGTAACTACTTATTTTTGCCGAAAATTTTTCGCAATTTTTGCATTTTCAGAAATTTCGACTTTTCAGGGCAGATTTTACGCCTTATCTTTTAACAGCTCCTTTGGTTAAATTATATAGAGAAATTTTCCCTCCATTTTTTCCCTTCATAATTCTTTATAAATTATCAGGTGAATATCTCGCTTGTTTTTTAAAATACCCATCTCAATTGACAAAACAGAAATAAAAAGTTTTGCAAAAAAATGCTGAAGTATCACCTCTGCCTGATTCTTACGTGGACCTATACTTACATGTAATTAGTATGTATAAATTAAGTCTGTATCGTACTAAAGAAAAGTGCTTGGTTACATTTTCTTGCACATACTATATACATGTACATGTATAATGTATACGTACCATGAAGGAAATCGTCCGCTTCCGTGTCGAATGACGTCACAAGACAATTATCTTTGGTCAAAATTGACATCACAACAAAAATACATAAAAGCAGGTTGGAATCAGCATAATTTGTTCCCATCATTGTAAAATCACAACTCATGCCATTCCGCTGAGTGTTTTATCCAATTTTTATCAATTTATCTTTCATTTTGAGGTCAAGATGCAATTAACAAATTGCCGTTCTTACTTCCCCTCCAGACGACTTTAGTGCCCTAATTTTGTGCTAGTGTCGTCATCATGTAATTGTCAAAGTGGGTCAAATTTTAGTGGTTGAAATTAGAAGAATAGGAAAAAAGGTGCTACTACGAAGAACTAATTAATGGACTTTGCACTCGGTCTTTGCACTGTAATGAAAAAAATAGAACTCTAGATCAATCTTTAGACTTTTAATAAGGTATGGCGATATTTGGAACGATATAAAGCCATGGAATATGTACATACATACATACAATACACTTCACTCTATAACAATAAACATAGTGTAATCAAAGATTACATAGCTCGCCTATACAGTTTTTTTGTCAGAAACCAGGTTAAAGTTTTTGAAAAGTAGGTCAAAGTCCAAGGTCAAGGTCAATAGGTCAAAGGTCATGGTCTCAAATGATGGTCTTGTCACAAGGTATCTACATGTGAAATATCAAAGCCCTACCCCTTATAGTTTAAGAGATTTAGCCCAGGTTAAAGTATTTTCTACGGACGACGACGACGACAACGCTGAGGATATGGCATTAGCTCTCCGGACTTTTTCGCCCCGGCGAGCTAAAAATTAAATAGATTTGTGAAAAAAATACCAACATCAGCAGGTAATATCGAATATAATCATATAAAATGACCTTGTTAGTTTAGAACGCAAACTTTTTTATGTGATAAACTGTAAATGCTGAATATAACATTTCTTAAATAATAATTTAGAAATACAATGTTTGGGGAATTAAAAAAATTCAATACGTGAAAGAACTGAAATTTATAATTTCAATAAATTTCTAGTAGATCTCTAGAAAGATTTTTCATGTACAGAAAAAAATCACGTACATCATGTTATTTGAGAAGCCTATTGCAACGGTTGAAGTACAAAATGTACGTACATACATTATCATGTAATTTTAAATTATGATTTTTTTACAAGCTTAAAAAATATGGCACAAAAATATGCATCATCTAGGAGTTACTGTACTTGTTCGATGTATGAAAAACTTTATCAAAAGCGATGGAGTGAGATTTTGTAAATTACTTCTCTAAAATTGATTTGTTCTGTTGATGCAGGTACAGGAACAAATTGAGGTTATTTTAATCCAGGAAAAATGTAGTCAAAAAACCTTATAGCTACTACAAAACAATTTTTTTCAGACTATTATGAAAATACACACAAATTTCAGTATATATATCAAAATCTCAAAATAATGAATCCCTCCAGAAAACACGTATATCTCCCATTATGTAAAACAAATAGCCCCCCCCCCCCCTTTCTTCTCATTTAAATTATGCTAGCTCTTATATATGTACACGTAAATATGTAATTATTCGTTAAAATCTACATACATGTGACCTTCACTTTACATGAATTTCCTATATACAGTCAAAACATTTTATGTTTTCCTTGAAGCATGATATTTGTCATGAATATATACTGTAACAATAACAAAGCAACAGCTGTTTGAGATGATGATTATCATTATTATTCATACAACTAAAACATGCTCGCAGCCTGCAATAGGCCTGTCTACATGTATAAATAACATTGGCCTTGACCTTGGTGAAAACTTTCTTTGATGACCTTGACGGTATTGAGTGTCTCAGATCTATATCCTGGAGGTCAGAGCTTGATACGGCTGTTTGACGGAGTTCAAAACGACGGCCATCTTGACGATATTGACGAGGGAACAGCCCACACAGATTGTTGAGCCAATTGCAGACAAGAATAGAGAGTACGGGAAGGAATATTCTGAAGCGGAAGTTGACTGTGCACGTGCGTACGTGATTCCAGCGATGACACCAATTATCGACCAAATCAGGGCAGCTGAAAAAAGTGATAATTTTTATTAGGATACTTCCTTCAGGAAGTCTCCTACTGTTACCAAACAGTTGAGACATTGCCGCTTTGCAACGTACACGTATCTATACATCTCAAAATATAGTGCTTTTTCTCATTTAGGAATTTGCTGTCTCACACATGCAAAATGTAAGAATAAGATTTGCTTGAAAAAAGTTTGAATTTTATATAAAGTAAATGCATATAAAAAAATCAGCTATTTCATGCTTTCACTGCTCGCCGGTGGCGTAATAATAATATTACTTTATACAATGTAAGAGTTGTCTTCCCTATGTGCAAGGCAAACCGATGAGAAACGAAAGTAGAAACGAAGCATGATCTTGTTGAAAGAAATAGGAAATTCTGGTAATAAAATGAGAATTTGGGAAATTACCATTGATAATAATCTTAAAGTTATACTGGTACTACATGCAACTGCTCTTTTATAAAATATATTGTAGATTGTAAGTACATGTAATTTTAAACATGCATGTATGGTCTTAACATCTTTCTAGTTTCCAAATGGGTTAATTTTAAAACACACTCGTGTGAATAAAATGTAATTTAAAGTATACAACTTATAATAAATATAAAATTAATAGTTTTTGCTATTTATAGAACACATTGAGCTCACAGAAATGAAAATTATTAGCTTCACATGCATATGCATCCTACGTATAAAATAATCATCATCGATTCATCATTACAAATGTACATTAACAATGAAATTATTCAACATTCATCTGCTGACTATAAATTTTGAATAGAAGTATCGTTCAGGACCTTCAGTCCTTTGATTACATGTTTAAAAGTATATGCAAATATTCTCTTATGTTTTTCTGATCAGTTTTACAAAAGCACATTTTAAAGGACCCAATAAAACTAGATTACAACAAATGACTTTGAAAAAAAAAACTTACCGGAAACGGATGTGAACACGATATTGAAAAAAGTCAGAACAATACTGCGGTCTCTCCGGAATATTGTAACAAAGCTGATGACACAAGCCGTGATGGCGGCCGTCACAGACAAGGTGGCTATAACCTGGTGACCAACCTGGCTGGCGTAGTTCACATCTGAAAATAGAAACATTTTTTTTATTATCAAAACAAAATTTAGTAATCCTTCAAATTATAAATGTAAATCAGATCTGCGTACTGGACCGGTAGGGGGGAAGGGGGGGGGGGGGGGCAGCTCTGTTCCTGCAGAAATTCGGTAATTCAAATTTTTCAAATCATTGCTCTTGCACATAAATCGTTGTTCGCAACGGAAAATAATAACGACTTTTAAAATGTTTGAAATCAATTTTATTACATTGTAGATTAATATTACATTTCAGGCGTCTATCAACAAGGCAACAACGACTTGCCCATGTCGTACAATATTTTATAATAGTATATCCTTCATTGTAGAAGCTACATGTAGGTAAACGTTTGAATGTCTCTGATGTTTTAAAATACAATATAATAATTTTTCAAGCGATGGAACTGTTATACAGTATATGATACTGAATCAATCCGAGATTCTTATACATGGTACATGCATGTGTCAGATTAAACAAATTTTCCAAAATGAATTTGAAAATAAATGAACGTTACATATTCCTGACTTTGTGACATAATTTTGACTGATTTATATAAATGAATATTAATAAGCATATCATAACTTCAAAGAGCTGGCAATATCTCTTGGAAGCGGTCGAACTCATTATACAGTACCTGTCGACGATGTTACAATATGGTATCCTGTATTCATTAATATACATAGCGATTTTAATGTAAAATATTCGAATCCATTTAATGTATTTTTATGCTCCTTTCGTAGAAATGAAGATTGGCGAATATGTTAATCTAAAATAAATCGCTTCAAATTATTCAGAACGTCGATCTTGCAGAATTCACTTATTTCACTAGCAAAGTAAATGAGTATAATAGCGAGATTTTTTTCGGAGGAATTGGAGGGGGGTACCATTCAGGGGGCCGATTTGGGGGCGAATGAGAGCCATGATGTATAAAACACATTGAACATAAGTCAATCAGAATTGAAGGACAAATAGATATTGTAATTGTTTACCTGTATCACTACTTAGAGTAATAAATATTCATCTTTCATACCGGTACATGCACATGTTACGTAATACATGTTTACTTTTACCATGCTTACGCAGGCACACATGGATTTGGATAATTTACATGATTATGACGATACTCACTCTGATCGAAAATTGGGAAAGGGGGGGGGGGGGGCAGAGGTAGGAGGGCGGAAAGTGTCATGATAAAAATTAAAGTCTAAATATATCAGTTTCTTATGAAAAATAAAAGAAATCAACGAAATAAATACCTGAGATAGCAGTCTTATCCTGTAGATGTTGTTCATAGTAAGACATGACCTTGCAGCCCCCTATCCAGCATGTAACTCCATACCACAGTCCATTAGACTGGTATAGCCCCTGAAACTCGCTGATGTCCCACCCCGGTGTGGCGAACCCCACGAGCTGTAGGACGGTCCCCAGGGTCAATAAAACACAAATCACTACCGTGTACTCCTTGCTGAACATGGTCAAAGTTTAGAAAACGTCCGATTTTCTATTAGAAAAGTTTACTTCGCCATTGATACAGGTTTTTGGTAGTTTATTTTGTACTATGACACAGCGCCGACGACTTGACAACAAGGCGGCCTCACTCCGCTGCACACCTGTAATTTGGCAGTGTTTTACCTGTGTAAATGTAAAATTCACGCACACCTGTCATAATCGATATCCTCAAGCGTCTACATGACATTGATACAATAATGTAGTGCACAACATATATACACAAAAATTTCTTGTACGTGCACATAGAAAGAGAGAGAGAGAGAGAGAGAGAGAGAGGGGGGGGGGGGGTTGATCCAATTTGCCGAAATTATAGATTGGTTTACGTCCCCTTTACTACCAGGCCTGTAAACTCTTTTAGATCCAAAGAGATCTAAAAAAATAAATAAATAAATAAATAAACATAGAAAAGAAAACGAAAAAAAAAGTAAAAAATGAATAAAAATAAATAGACCCCCCAAATGAATAAAAATATTATAAATAAATTATAAATGGTTTATAAATATATAAAATGATTAAGAAATAAATGAATAACAGATAGGAGGGTCAAGATCTCGCAACGCAGAACTAATGAGTTTCCCATATTATTGTGCAAAATAGATAATTTATTACAAAAAGGGGAACGTGATGCAGTGTAAGATTGCCTTAACTATGAGTATCATCCAAAAATAAGGTGGAAAACGCACAGTTCTACTTTCATTTTTATCTATGCGAACTACGCCGATCGCTTTTTTGCTTTATAAAAGATATAATTTCTCTTATTTTGGATAAAACTCATAGCTATAAGGCATCCTTACACTGTATCACATCCCCCTTTTTGTGATAAATAATCTGTATCACATGAAATTTTAGTAAAACCGAATGTTCACCCACAGCGAGTGTGGCAGTAATATTTTAAATGCGTGCCTCCATGAATTCGAGAAAAAAAGTAGTTCATATACATAAAATAAATCTTTGATCGCTGAGCGATATTAGTCCCCTACCGGCATAAATCTATACTGCTCAAAAATAGTTTAGAATCACAATGGGCTTTCTCTATACCTTCTAGTCAAATCACACCATTTTCAGTAGAATGAAACTATTAGATAGTCTATTGATTAAGAATTCTTATAATCTGACCTGGTAGTCAAAATATATCTCTATCGGAAACTGTAAGTCATTTGTTAAAAATGTATACCCTCCAGGAAACTACCGAGGATTTGCAAAAATTGATGATTTTGCATTTTCCCCATTTTTACATTTGAACCATTTCTTGTTGACTACGGACCAAAATGGCATCGAAACACCATCATCACGAAGAAGACACTTTATGTCTCAAAATTACATGGCAAAAAGACTTACATTAAAATTGAGGGCTTTATTCTCATTCTAAAATTTCTAAGAATTGCTGAAATTTAACAAAAAAAAAAAAATGCAACATTTTACAAACTTTTAGCACTTTCCTGGAAAGACAATATTACCTTCAAATTAATCCCATATTTGTGTTCAATTATGTCTTGACTTTATACTGTGAGAAGTGAAATGTTTTATTTTTCTAATAATTCGCAAAATTTGTATTACAACGTGTATACGAGAAATGGTAGTGTGATTCAATTTCTATACTTATTTTAGCAGAATATGTCCTGCAACTCTGCCTAGAATGCTCAAATGAAACATAAATTTTTACTTGACCTGTGTGTACACCAAAAGATGAATGCCCACACAGCCTCTTAGGGGAAAACATTTTCTAGCCTATGATCGTTATTTAAAAGTAAAGAAACGTAAGTGCGTACGAAAAAAAAAAAAAAAAAACAAACCAAAACAAAACAAAACAAAGAAAAAAAAAAAAAAAAAAAAAGAATGAGAAAAAAAACTCTATTACAAAAAATAAATAAAAAAACAAAACAAAAACGAACAAACAAAACAAACCAAATAATCAAACAAACAAATAAAAAAAGGGAGTAAATAAGGATTTGTCTGGTATATTATGTACACTATGATTTTTTCCTTTCTATTCTCTTTTCAATTTTCTGAATATGTACATTGTATTGATATATGTATCTTAAATTTACACCTCTGATTCCAATTTTAATTGGCTACATCGAATGGATTTCCTTTGATATCAAGATAATATTATATTTTGGAGAGGGAATCTCTTTCATCAATTTGTCGACTTACAATTTTTTTTTTCGAATAACATGAATAATCAGAACAAACCGTATCTTCCGTAACAAAGCCAAAGCCAAAACAGAAAAAAAACCCCAAAATACAACAAATTAAAAAAAAACACCTTCCCTCTCAAATGAAGATCTGAAACTATAAAGCAAAAACAAAACAAAACAAAACAAAACAAAAAAAAAAAAAATAGATAAAATAAATTAAAATAAAAACAAACAAACAAAACCAAAATAATTTAAAACCAACAGAAATTAACTTCTTTTAATTATAAAACCTACCATTTTTCGAAGTTCTATTTCTTCACCTGAATTAAGAGCTCCGACCTTCACCTGGGTCCGGGACATCTCTGACTTTTTATGTACGTCTGGTACGTGACTATCTTGCATGAAGTTTATCTTGTACATGTACTCATACTTATCTCGTATTTAATTTATTTTATTTCGAAGGAAAAAGAAATAGAAAACAAAATAGAAAAAAGGAGAAAGTTTTCTCTCCATCTATTTCTCTCTTTCCATGATCATCCCTCCAGTTTTCGAGCTCTTTTTAGCTCACACGAGCGAAGCTCAATATTGAGCTTCTGTCATAGCGTCCGACCGTCGACCGTCGTAAATATATAACATTTTTGACTATTTCTCCAGAGCCGTCTTAGGGATTTTGATGAAACTTGGTAGGAATGAAGTACTCGTGATACCCTACAAGTGTTATTGTTTTTCGTCCTTGGTACCTCCACAGAAAAAAGTACCCTCCTTTGACAAACGTCTTCCTCAGAACCGAGGCACATACATTGTATTGACAAACCGAAAGCAACAGGATGATGTAGAAGCATGTCTTAAGACGTGTCGTTATATTTGTTCCTGCTCCAAAGTCAAATTCTTGACGCGTCTTTGACGTCTTTTCGGACTTTGTCGGAAATGGTCATTAATCTTAACTATTTCTTTGAATAACGCAATAAATGTATGATCTTTCGCACTCACTTATTTCATATTTGTTACATTTAAGTTGCTAAATGCTTTAATATACTTTATATTACATAACCTTTTTTTCTTTGGATTTTTAATGATTTTTTTAATATATGAATTGAAATGTTTACTTTTCACATGCACCCAAGGGTTGCTGGTTCAAGTCCCGGCACCGACACCAAAAATATTTTTTCTTCCTTTTTTCATTTTTTCCATTTTTTTTTTTGGTCAGCTTTTTATGCAATTAAACTTTTAAATAATTTGAATAACTAATTTTATTTTTTGTAGACTCATTTATTGCATATTGGTAGTTTGTACCTGTGGTCGTGAGAGCTGATATTCTCCCTTTGATCATATATTTTTGTGTGGAATTTTCGTGTTGTTCATCTTTGAACCTTTTATAAAAACTTTTCAAGTAGACCTAGATTGTAGAGATATCTATATCGTCTGTGAATTCGAATGACCCCAACTTGAACATTACACCCTATGGGAAAATGATAATAAAAAAAAATCACATTCTTTACATTGGGGCATCCATGTAGAAGTTTCGCCGATTTTGGACCAGAGGTACAATCTACCTTAAGTCACAATTTTATGCCTAAATTATATATTTTGAAACTTTTATGAATTAAAAAAACGATTTATATGCATATTGACCCTAAAATTGTGGCCTCAAATCCTGGCACTGATTCTTTCTTTATACAATGTCAGTATGTCACGAGCGTGCATGGGAATCGGGTGAGCGATGTGCCCCCCCCCCCCCCCTGGGGCTCTTATTTACAGAAAGGGAGGTTCAATCCGAGAGAAAAATATGCTTTATTTTCAAGCATAAAATTAGCAATATATACATTGTACGTATCGCGTTTGTTCACTCAATTTAGCAATTATTCTTATTTGAAAACCTTAAAATGTTTTTATCATAAATGTACTCATATTTGAACTTTTACTTTATCGGAACTTTAACATTCAGCATGTTAAAAAGAAAACTCATATTCATGTATACATGTATGTACTTTTAAGTCACGAAAACAGCGGATGACTTTGACAAAGAAATTCAAGAACATCTTTGGAAGCATATCTGCAAAAAGGAGGTCAGTCGGTTGGAAGGCAGGTGGTTTCAGCAAAATGACAATGTAAGACTGGGGGGCAACGAGTTACCCGTAGATAAAGTGTCCACGCCAGTCTATAAAAGGCAGGACCAACTAAAAACTGACAACAGTTCGGAGGATACAATCTATAGTAACCTCCGTAGGTCATCGTTGATAGAGTGAGTAAATTTTAATTATTTCAGTAATTCAATAAATTAATAAATAAATGAAATAGAAAAAATATATTATATGGAAAAAAAATATTAGATAGATTAGGAAAGATAAAGTCACACAGCATTGAATAGCATATATTTCTAAACTTCATTCATTTTTTTTCCTTCAAAAATCAAGTATATTTTAATTTTTGAAATGATTGTTTAGAAATCAAATCAAAATTTCATGATTGATCTTGAAGCATATGTCGATACCGCACATAGGATGAGACAAACATAAATAAATAAGTAAATAAATAAATAAATGATAAATAAATGAATACATTTGTAAATAAATAAATAGATAAATACTAGGATGAAATAATACCTGAATATTCATAAATGAAACATAACAAAGTTATTTTTTTGTATTCCAGAACAACATGAAAACCTTTCTGGTTCTTTGTTTTGTGACATGCGCACTCGCTGCTCACCACCATAGGACGACGCAAGCGCCGACGACCACACCCGATCCCCTCACTGACCACGGCCATATCTACAAGCTTCAGAATGAAGTAGATACTATGAACAAAAAGTTGGAGGCTCTGACCCGTCAGCTGATGCTTCAACAACTCTATGTGGACGAGAAGACTAGATCTGATGGAGACTCTGGTAAGTTTGTCAATGATTTTTTCTTGAATACTTTATCACCTAGCTCCATTCTGTCCACAAAGTGCCTTCTTTCACCTTGCCTTTTTCATTGATTAATACTAGATTATCTATTTATATTTATTTTTAAACAAAACAGACAAGGACTATTTCTTTAATTTAACACAGAATGTCGGTCCTAGTGAGGCTCGAACCAGCGATCTTACGGTCACTGGCCCGGCGCCCTTATCACTTGACCACGGCGCCGACAATTAATACTAGATTACATGTATAAATTCTTTTATATGACAAGGCTTTGTAAGACAAAAACAATATTAAAATAAACAGGATAAATAAAGATTTAATACATTTTTTTCACCCTTTAGTACAAATTATGTATAAAATTTTGAATGGCGTACTTACACGTATCAATATTATTTAGAAATACTTCTTTATAAAATGAATCGATGGTTTCACCTACATGCGTGTTGTCATAAAACATCCCTTAATAGGAAAATAAATGCTATGCCACACAAAAGCACCTGACTGACTTTGTTTACCATTCTATTTTAGGAGTAAAACAACTTCGTCATAACCATGACGGTACCCGAGCCTTTATGTCCGATACTCACAGTATGTCCTCTATCAACTCCATACACGACCACTCTAACTACAAGATGACTGTCGGTATGGGAGAGGTAATCGCTGTCCTTAACGGACTGGAGTTCCGCACCCGCCACAACGACTACAAACTCCGTATGCCCTCCAAAAGTTCGCATGCCTACAATGCCATAGAAGACCTCCCCTTCCCACCTGTTCCTCCTTCAGTTCTGAGCCAACCTAACGTCAGCGCTCAGATGGAAGAGATGAGAAATTACTTCAAGGCCTGGAAATACCAAAATTACCACTACAGGGATTACCGAAAATACTTCAAACCAGTCCTCTGTTACATGGAAGGTGGCTGGACGACAAATACCAAGACCCTTGATGAACCCTTCCAGAGTGACCGTCATTTCGTTGACGCTAAGAGTTGGTTTGATCTTCAGGAAAAGATTCGTCTCACGTCTTATACAGGCGGCAAGAGCAACTTGGAAAATTTCTCATATCTTCCCAGTGTCATCATGAATGTTAGGAACGGAACAGCTGAGTTTGCGCAGTGGAATTATCGAATTGTGTGTCATCCAATCCAGCGTGACGTTCCTTTGAAACTACTTGAACCTGTTGACGACCTAGCCTCTCGTCTCTCCAAGCGTATGACTCTGGACCACTTCACAACTACACGTGCTGCTAGATTTAACTTGGCCGCTGATGAGAGGGGAGCTTTCTACACTCCAGAAAAAGGTTACGGAACCATCATGGACAGGTCATACAGACGAGGAATTATTGACGAAATTATGGGTGAAATTCCCGGCAAGGATAACTACAGAGCTAACTTAACTGACTTTGCTGTAGGTGACAGCGAACCACTATTGAATCCTGTTGTTGGAAGCACTGGGCCACTGAATACAGGATATTACCACCGTACATTCAAGGCAAACAAGAAAGGCGCTATGGGAACAACCGTCAGCCATCGCGGATATGCTGACATGAATTTATGGGTAGCCCAGACGACACAGCCTAACATAGCCGCTGTCGAACTCGATTATTGTCACTACGATCGTCACACGCATAAGACCTTTTGCCAAAAATACAACTCTAAATACACATACGCCATTCCTCTTGAAATCATCTACCTTACTCCTCTCCACACATGGAACCCTTACAACCTACCATTCGCAGATTGGAAAACACTCGCGCTCAACAGAACTGGTGGACTAACCAAGGACAAAGCATACAAGGGAGTCAACGAGAAATTATACTATTTCCTCACACCCTCGGAGTTTTTCTCTGGAAAAGAAGTTAACAAAGATAAAGCAGACACAGTCAAAAATTCAGTCGGCGTTCTCGACAGTCATGGAATTGTAAGAAATGTAAAGGCCTCTGGTACTCGTGTCTTCCTTCCTAACATCGACGGAGTCGGACGCCTACGTCAGAGATGGCCAATCACCCCTATTTATCGCGAAGGCAGCAGCATTGATAAGGAACTGGAAGCAATAAAGGAAATGGTGAACCACATGTCTGCGTACGCTCCATACTTCCTGGACCCACCAAGTCAGACAGCAACTAAGGTATCCGCCGTGGAATCGGACTCTTTCTTCAGAATGGGTGATGCCACCAAAGACCCACCAGGCAGACATTATCACGAATTCTTCGTTCGTCATTCCGACATTTTGGCTGGACAACAGGGGCAGAATATCAAAGTTCAAACATCTGAAGAAAGCTCTCACTCTCACGATCTTGAAATCAAATATAATGCTGCAACACAGAAATGGACGATTGCGAAATGCGATGGCATGGCCCATTGTTGGGACGGACATCCAAATGAGCTCATGCTCCAACATTAAAAATAGGTTGTTAGTTGTTTGAAATACTAGTAATAAATTAATAAAACATTCTACTGATGAGTTGTTATTTTGATAAAGTCAATATGCACGAGATCTCAAGCACAACCACTCTGCACTGAACACATCCGCCGGTTATGAGAAATATATTATCCAAATCAACTTCAAAACTATGAAAGAAAGGAAGGGATCTCCAACAAGACAGAAAAGCATAAACACACACCAATTGATAACACAGAGATGACACACAAAATAAAAGACTCAAAAGGTATGAGAGAGACCAAATACGGCATTACATGTAGATTGTTACAGAATCCGTTTTCCATAGGACAAAACCTAAGTTACACTCTTTGATACCCACATAGAACAATCAAAGCAACCACAATAAAATACGAAACACAAATGATAATAAATAATTTTAGGAAGATTATATGTAAAAAAAAGATGAGCATCAATAAACATAGAGGGTTCTCAACAACATGCAAGTACATGTACAATGGGAAAAGATGTGCTATGTGTCCGCTCATTAATTGCAATTCGACTATTAAATCTAGTGTTAATGGGCAGACTTATCAATAGGAAAAACAGAATTATTTTGTTGGGAAATCTAAGAGCACGGTGGACTCCACCTGACCCCACCCTCTAAATTCGCGCTTGTGGAGCCATTGATTCAGCCGGCATTGGTACAAAGTATATCGTCCCTGATCCTTTTCAAAAATTTTACCATCAATCTTCAATGTCACTGTGGTATGTCGACAAGTTATTATGTAGGAACCGATAGTAAGCACATACATGAAAGTAAGCAACGTGATTCTTAGCTAAAATGTTTTATGTGAAAGTCCCCCCCCCCTCTGTTTGTGGCTTTTATACCTTAGCTGATGTAACAGATGATATACCATCAGCCATGCAATTTATGAACTTCATAGAGAAAGGAAGGGATCTCCAACAACACTCGGCAGCAACACCCACAGCAAAATCCCAAAACACCCAATGAAAAAAAAAACAAAAAAAAAAACAGAGCAGACACACACATAAAGAGGACAAGGAGTACCAACTCACATCATAGAAACAGAAGTATACAAAAGACCACATATAAACCAACGAGACCAATTGGCAAATGGTGCAGAATTAGGACGGCCATCTGCCACGCAAGAAGCAGATGGTGTGGTTATCTGGATTTCAACCCTCCCACTTATCCGAATACCTAGAGGTCTCGAAGGACCCATAATAGTGGTGTATAATAAGCTCCTCACTGTATGATAAAAATAAAAACAGACAGCATGACACAGGGGCCCAAGTAACACGCAGATGGATATGCAAATGGGTGAGAAGGTGAGATACAAAATGTAACACAGGGTGTGATTATGAAGAATTAGGTTATACATTGTAAATTACTTCCAAAATAAACGAAGATTTTCCTACCAAAGAATTTGAAAAGTTCTGATTTGGGTTGCATCTGCCCCTTGAAAATATTGATCCACTTGTGTATATACCAAATGTATTTATCTACGCTGTATTTTACGACTGGGGTAAAGTCCTTGTATAACAGGGGTAAAGGCAGGTATATGCCTTTCTGATTGGTCAGTTTCTATGGTCAGTGATATGCACGGGTGGTACATACAGGTATACAGAGTGTTCGCCATTCATGCCTTTGCCACGTAAAATGTAGCAGTACAGTACTTGTTCTCTACTGAAATAAATTATGAGCGACGAGGAGTGCACTGAACATACTAATACTATACAATGTACCTGTTCATAACGTTAGAACTGACCATTCTTCGGAAGAAAGTTCAGCCTTTTGCTGCGTTTGATTTATTTAGAGGTTATTTGGACTCTAAGTTCTCTTCGTTCAACAGAGAATTTTCCGAGTTGTCGGAGCTCATGAAGGACGAAATAGTCAAGAAAAAGACAAGTTTAAATACACTGGGAACCAGAAGCAGTATGAGTTTACTGACACTATTATTGATTTTTTTTTTCGCTAGAATTGGCCGTGCTGCTGACGACAGTGACTTTATCATAGTTTCGGACCTATGTAAATAACTGCGGGAACGCAACAAATGTATTAAATTGACAGACAATTCACCCGGAGGCTTGGACATGGTCAGAGAGTACTTATCTGACGATTCTGACGATGAGAAACGCATGCACTCCGCCGAGTTTTGAGCCATTCGAGCAAGAAAGCAACGCCGTAAGACGTTCAGCTTTATCCAGGACCGTCAGGACCGTGATCGTAATAAGCCCAACCCTACTTATGGAACGGGGATCAGACCTAAAGCTTCCGCTAACTATCCTAATCCGGACAGTTCTTTTCGTGGCTTTAGGAGGATCGGAGCTCAGCCCTCGGATGTCTGTTTCGCATGTAAAGAATCCGGGCATTGGAGAAAGAACTGCCCAAAGACTTCAGATCGTCAGCCAAAGCAGCAGTGATATAAATGATAAGTACTTTGTTATTTTCTCTTTACATGACATATTGATTAATAGTGAAAATCAAATTTCTCGTGAAATTGATTTTGATCAGAAAAGTGACAATGGAAAAGGTAGATTACATAATCATTTATCTTTTTGGAAAACTATTCAAGCTAATGATTTTTTACTGAATATCATTGAAAATGGTTTTTCTATGCCTTTTGTAGTTACACCCTCGCTATGGTTCGTAAGAATAATAGATCAGCAATGGAAAATGTTGACTTTGTTTCCGAAGCTGTATCAGATTTACTCAGTAAAAATCGTATAATCAAGTTCAAATCTACCCCTAAAGTTGTCAGTCCTCTTACTGTAGCACTTAACAAATTTGGCGAAAGAGGCTTATTCTAGATCTTCACGAGTTTAAAAATCGGTATGTTTGGAAGGTCAAAGTCAAGTTCGAAGATTAAAAGGTCGCGCTTACATATTTTCAGTCAACATTTTATGTTTAAATTTGACTTGAAATCCGGGTACCACCATATCGACATAGCCTAATGGTGCCGTACTTATCTTGATTTTTGTTAGCTTGGTCAGAACTACGTTTTTACCGTTTTACCATTTGGACTGACGTCGGCTCCATACGTGTTCAACAAATGCTTGCGACCCATGGTTAGGTTTTGGCGCGAACATGGTCTGAATATCGTTTTATATCTCGATGACGGTTGGTGCATTAATAGTACCAATTAGAATACATTATCAAACGCCCAGTTTGTTTTTCGTTCGCTAAGAGAAGCAGGGTTTTTGGTCAGCATTGAAAATCCGTTTTTATTCCTTGTTCCTTATCAGTCTGTTTCCTGGTTAGAACTGTGTTGAGATTCACAGTAGTATTCATTTATAGTATAAGCATTCCCGAGCGTCGCATTTTGGAACTTTTAGAGGGTATAGATAGTGTTCTCTCTTTTGTGTTCACTGCTCGTCGTCTAGCTAGGGTAGGGGGTCGAGTAATATCTATGATGCCTGCTATTGGGAATGTGGCACGTATCAAAACAAGGATTTTGTTTAGGTACATCGAAGCACGACTGTCCTGGGATAGAGAGTTTTGTTTGTGTGATCAGGCAGTGATCGGTGAGTTGTGGTTTTGAGGTCAAGCTCGGTTAGCATAAAAACAAACGATGACTTACCTACTGTAGTTGTTTTCACAGATGCAAGTAGTTTTGCTTGTGCAGCCCAATACAGTTTTCTGAATTTAAATGTTTTACGGACAGTAAGTGGGTGGCTTCTATTGTTAGCATCGGAAGTTCTAAGCCTCATATACATAGGCTCGCTCTCTGTTCTCGCAATTCTATAGACTTGGAAGTACAATGGATTCCCCGGTCTTTGAACACAGTAGCGATTTCATTTAGTAATGGTTTTTTATTTCGATGACTGGGGAATGTCTTCAGAATTTTTTTTTCAATTTGTCGACAAATTGTTTGGTCCACATTCTTTTGATAGATTTGTAAATAGTCAAAATTGTAAGCTTCCTTTGTTTTCCTCTAGATTTGCGACGCCAGGTACTTCCGGTATAGGCGCCTTTTCTATGGACTGGAGTGCGCACAACAATTGGTTAGTCCCCCTCCTGTCCTCGTATCAAAGGTCATGAGGCATTAATTGTGTCACATGTAAAGCCCTTGGAACCCTGGTAGTTCCCAAAATGGCCCTTCGCCCCCTTCTGGCCATGGCATCTCATTTTTAAGAACTGTTAGCAGACACACTCCTACATTTCTGATGTGTTAGAATTTACAAAACCATATGATATTTTTGTACAAGGCTCAGATAAAAATTCCATTTTTGGATTTGACAATTTCTCGAGTCAAGTCATTGTAGCTAGAATCGTTCCGCTTGATGCTGAAAACAAATTATGATTTGATATCATTTGTGTGTCTTAATATACATTTTCTCGAATACGAACATTTTTGTGATTCTAAAGATTATAGAATATTTTGTTATGTATGCTGAATGAATATATTTACAACAAACTGCTCTTCTGTTTTGATCTTGTTAAAAAAAAGGCAGTTGTGATTACATGATTCGTTTCATTGATGAATTATTACTTATAGGGAAACTACTTGGTTCCCAGATTTTGTCGCCACTTGGCGGACAATAGCCTCGGATGTATGAATATATTTTGGGCAACTACTTGGTTCCCAGGTTTTACAGTCGCCACTTGGCTGATTTGATCGAGAGAGTATAGGGTAACCATTTGGTTTCCAAGCTGTAATATCTTTGAAGCAAATTTACATGCAGGGTATGTTGCACCACATGTGCAATAAGATTTATGATTCTACATCGAGGATTAACTAAAATTTTGATCAAAAATATTTATCGAAGGTTTTTTCCTTTACGAATTACAGAGCATTTCGATTTGGTGAGTGGACTCGTTATCTTCAAGAAGAGAATTCGGCCTTAGGAGATTTGGCCACTTCACTTCCTACTTCAATTATGAAGTCGCAATCTGATAGCACTTTCAAAAACTACAACAGCAATTTAAGCAGTGAAGTAAATGGTGTTAAGATTATGGTGTTTCTCCTTTACCGTCTACTGGTTATTACGTTAGTCTTTATATAAATCATCTTGTGAGAAAGGGATGCGGTGCGTCAAAATTAGATCAAAACATATATAGCACAAAATGGGCACACGAGATAGCTGATTTTTCGAACCCTTGCGATTCCTTTCCCGTGAGAAGCTCGATCGACTCAAGGTGCAAAAAGGTTATTGGGCAGACAATCAATTCCGAATGAACCTATTTCTCATAACATATTGCACATTATGGTGAAACTTTTTGTTCAAAATTCTAAACTTTATGACAAACATTCTGTTGTCATGTGTGTTACTGCATACTCTGGTTTTATTGTCACTAGTATATGCATGTATATAATGACTATCATGGATTTGTGTACATATCTGACAAAAATTAAAATAAAAAAAAAGATTTTCCAATTGGTGAACTTGAAATGTTCAGATATTGAGTTTCATGATCAGTATATGACCTTGTTTATTGAAAAAAGTAAGACTGATCAGTTAAGAGAATGTCGTCTGATTTGTATAGCTATATTCTATAGCATGTCCGGTTCAAATTCTGAAAGACTACATGTCTCTAGCCAAGCTCGATACTTCAAACGTTGGTTTTCTTTTCAGACAATTGTCTTTTTGTAAAAAGACCCAAACTGATCAAATACGCAAGGAAGGCAAATTATCGTATACCAGAGTAAGAGAACGTCTTCTTAGTAGAGCAGTTGCATTTATTTTACCACAACTCTACACCTCAGTGGTCACTGCGGTTAGAGGTTACATAATCTTCTTCTCGAGTATTGACTACTACAGTTAACTTTTAAAGCTGACCTTCCCTGACGTTTTACAGGCTATTTCATATCTTAGACATAAAACTTACGCATGCGCGGATCCAGCATGTTTGGTCAGAGGGGGTACAAAATTGTAGGAAGTCTACCTATGATGTAGGTATATTTCGGTGCACATCATTGGGAGGGGGCAACGTGTGCACTAAGGGTTGATTTTGTGAGGGTGGGCATTGTTATCTTTCCTTTCACGTTTATTTTTATGAAGAATTTGGCGAGCGAAGCGAGCCTGAATATTATTTAGATTTGAAAAATTAATTTGATTTGATTCGATCGAGATTATTATTTATAACATGGAATATTAAATTTTATTCCTTATATCGGCGAGCGGAGCGAGCCGCGAAAATTTTGATTAATTCACATTTTGTCTATATTTCATGAGAATAAATAGATAAGTCATTTTCCCAAATAATCCGACAACTTAAAATGACAAAACCTTGAAAAAGATGAGGGAGGTTACATCCTATGAAGTAAGGGACTGTTGAAAATACGAGTTCATGAGACCCAAGACAGTTATATAAAATTATTTAGTATAAAAAATGAAAAATAATTAAGGAATTTTGCAGAAAAAAATATTTGTGTATTTGTAAAAGGCGAGCGAAGCGAGCCGAAATTTTAGGTTTCAAAGCCCTTTTATGCATTTTTAGACCCCTTTTAATTAAGAAATGGGCCAAAGCTGGACCCCATCTTCGAAAATATCAGGGAGGGGGGGGTCCAGACCCCCGGTCCCCTCTCTGGATCCGCGCATGTTACGGGTACATGTTATGTAAATTTCCTCTTTTCAGACGAAGAAACACTAAGCGTTGTATTTTTTGCTACATAAATAAATGATCTTTCTGTCTGTATGTCCGTCCGTCTTATGATTATACTTTTGCATTTAAATGGTAAAAAAGTGACAGGTCAGCTTTAAAAGGTAACTGTAGTTGGATCGCCTCAGGAGAGGATTATGTATTGAACAATGTAAAGCCATGGCTGTGAATTTGCCTGTTTTACGTGTGCGGGCTGGTACCTTTTGAGAGAAAATACCAGATAAAAAAGCATAAACTCGCACACAATTCGAGATTCACAAAGGTATCATGGCTAACCGAAAAAAGTTCCACTACGGCTTCATTACTCGAATCGAAATACGGCTCAAATGGATCCATTTAAACCCCGCCATAGCTTTAAAAAGCTCACATTCCCGTCCCCTGACCTGTGCAGGGGATATGTGCCTGAAATACCATGTCAGAATTATACGTCCTATTGACAACAATACACCAAATTGTATGTTTGTGTGTTTTTGCCTAGATGGAGGATGGCTTTTTTTAAAACATCAGGGTGGAAAACGAATATTAAATACCACAGCCTAACCCCTAATCACAGTGACCACGGAAGCGTAGAGTTGTGGTAAAAGTAGTGGTAAAGTAAAATAAATGCAACTGCTCTAGTCTTTCTGGATTTGGACCCTACAGTATTCGGATTACACTCGCTGAGAATGGGTGGTGCTACAGCAGCTGCCAATGCTGGCATTTCGGACAGATTGTTCAAGAAGCATGGCAGACGGAAATCTGACAAAGCCAACGATTGCTACGTTAAAAAATTACTTTCTTTGCTGTCTGTTTCTTTGAATTTGGGTCTTTAAATTATTGAATTAATTAAATACATAATAATTATTATATATAATATTGTTTTCATTTTCCCGTTCTTTGTTTTTCATGCTGCGTGCGTGGCAAGAGGCGACTCCCATTTGGTAACAGTTGTGTTTAGTTGACAAATATTTTATTGTCGTTTGAGCAGAGCGAATATTTCGACAATAAATGTATTTATCTACGTTGCATTTTACGACTGAGGTAAAGTGCCTCTATGAATGGAGTAAAGGCAGATGTATTCCTTTCTGACTGGTCAGTTTCTATGGTCAGTGATATGCACGGGTGGTACATACAGGTGTACAGAGTGTTCGCCATTCACGCCTTTGCCACGTAGCAGTACAGTATGTGTTTTTTACTGAGCAACAGGCGGATTCCTTTGACCAACTCTGAGTACTCCGAGCTCCACCTAACGAATGGAGCGATCCTGCGCAGTGATCTAGAGTAGCTTTAGAGCTACTGCAGTGAGAGGTCCCTCTACAGTGACGTCATCTAAAATGGCTAAACCGGTGCGTTTCGTGTTCCAGTGCTTTGACTGCGATGCAAATTTCGATTCAATGCAGTCATTTGAAGCACATAAGTGCATTAGTAAGTAATCCTTTCATAACTGGTATTGGATTATTTTTTATATTGATGCATATTTATTCGCGATATGCTGTGCACATGGGGTTCATCGAGCTGAAGAGCAGGACGTTTCGACGATGGGTTGTTTCGGACATCAGCAACTTTTTTTAAAAAAGGGCCGAGGGCCTCGACATTTCAAGAGTGTTATTAATTTACTATACTTGTGCAAAACATGAAAATTTAATTGGTCATTCTACTTTTTCAATTTAAAGTATAAAAACTTTTCAAAACTTCTAGCCCATGAGGAATGTTAGCCTAATGTCTGCATGTCTCACTTGGGAAACTGGATAAAGGCGATTTGAATACTTGGTCGTACATGAAATAGATCTCGCTTAGTCCAAAATTTCAGTTTAAGTTATGATAGTCTGTGCTTGCAAACATTATACAGACAAAACAAATTTTAGATGGGCGATATCCCATGCTAATTTTTCCCATGACGTCATGACGCTGTCTATAGACTCTATATTGAACTCGGCGACGTCATGCTAAAATTTAGTCTGTATAATAATTTCTACTAGCCCCACACATCCGGCGGGTTTAAGTGAAGCAACCATATATCATATACCAAAATTAACGACTAAACGGGATGTATTGATTGGTATCCATTTCAATCAAAACAGCGTTTATCCAGTTTCGGAAGCTAGCCGCGCAAGTAGTATACAGTAGTGTGTTCCCTTAGATTCTGTCAAAGGCCATTCTATACATGTAAATATAATGCTGCCGTTGACAGTTGTCTTGACCAGAGCGTGGGACAATATACTATACTGGAAGAAGAAGACGACAAGGTGTGCCACAGTGATGTATTAATATTCATTGTATTTGGTTCTTACACAGTCTGTGCGAAACTGTTTTTATGCCCCCATAATCAAAGATTCGGGGCATATAGTTTTTATCCAGTCCTTTAGTCTGTCTGTCTGCAAAAATATTAACCTTGGCCATATCTTTTGAATGGTAAGGGATATGGCATTGATATTTCACATCATACATTACACATGTGTATTTCTTGTGACAAGACTTTTCCCTGGATACCAAAATATTTGACCTAATGACCTTGACCTTGGAGTGTGACTTTTTTTACAATTTTTGTGTCGCCTGCGAAGCACAGCGACACTTTTTGTGTCGCCTGCGAAGCACAGCGACACTTAGGGATCACTTTGTCCGTTGTCTGTCCATCTGTCCGTCTGTTTGTCTGTCACACTTCGGGTGTCAAACCCCATAACATTTCATTGGTAAGTGATAGGGCTTTGATATTTCACATGTGTATTCCTTGTTGTGAGACCGTTTTACACATACCATAATATTTGACCTAGTGACCTTGACCTTGATATTTGACCTACTTTTCAAAAAAGACTGAGATTGGTTATATCTTTTGATAAGTAAGTGAAAGGGCTTTGATATTTCACATGTGTATTCCTTGTACTAAAACCTTACTATACATGCCATACTTTTTTTTACATAGTGACCTTGACCTAGATATTTGACCTACTTAAAAAAAAAGTAAGATTGGCTGATAATTATCTTTTGATTGGTAAGTGATAGGGCTTTGATATTTCACATGTGTATTTTTGTGACATAACCTTACTACAGATACCATAAATTTTGAGCTAGTGACTTTGACCTAGATATTTGACCTACTTTTCCAAAAAATTAAGATTGGCTTAATCTTTTTATTGGTAAGTGATAGGGATTTTATATTTCACATGTGTATTCCTTGTCATGAGACCTTTCTACACATACCAAATTTTTTGTTACCTAGTGACCTTGACCTAGGTATTTGACCTACATTTAAGATGATTGGCTATAGCCTATATCTTTTGTTCTTTAAGTGATACGGCTTTTCAAACATGTATTTCTTATGATGATTCCTTTCTTTTATTTCCAAAAATTTGTACCTAATGACCTTTACCTAGATAATAGATATTTTCTGAAGGTAATAGATTGAACATATCTTTTAATTGGTAAGTAAGAGGTTTAATATTTCACATGTGAGTTCATTTGACATTAAGACTTTCCCACTGATACATGTACAAATATTAAACCAAGTAACCTTGACCTACATATCAGACATCGCGAACGTTTTTAAAACTTACCAGCCATTTTTGAATTTTTGTAGAAATTCAAACATGTTTATTGATAAAAAGGTTGAAATATTTTACCAGACTAAAGCAAATTGTAGCAGGTTTGTCTGGTATGTCTGATGACTTTCGGATTGTCTGACATATTTGATCAACTTTTAGAAAATAGGCCTCTTCGCAGGCGACACAAGCATTCCTTGGATAGCTATTTTACTGATAAAGATGCAGACAGGGCATTTGTGTTTCATAAATACATGTTTTGGGTTTTTTCATGTTGAGGACTTGAATTAGACTAGTCTTATTTTAATAATTTGCCGAACATGGTCCATTGGTCCAATGCGTTTTATAATTGTATTCACTGCATTACACTATAGGATCTATTATGTGTAGACACTTTCGTTGCATCAGGTCATATTCAAATCTTAAAAGCATTGTTCACTTTTGCAGAGGAAGAAGATGAAACAAAAAAGCCTGGGAAACTTTTAACCAATCAGAATTATAATTTGCTAAACAACACAAAAGCCATGAACAGTAGGACGTTGACGGAAATGTACTTGTGGAATCTTATTAAACAGCGAATCTGCGAAAAACCATGTGTGTAACAGCCAAGGTTAGTAAGAACAATGAAGAACCAAACAGTCTAACTTTCATTTGTGTTTGATATTGTATTCAAATGTAAACGTCTTCAAATTGAATAGCATCATTTAAGAACAGATAAATTGGTAACGTGGACCAGACATCAGTGATCCTAAATCTAAACAATGTAATATGCCAAAAACGGATGAAAGTTGCTATGTCGAAAAAGTGTACCGAAAGACGTAGCAGGTTGGGTGGGATATGATGCTACAGGGCCCGCTTTTTAGAAATTTCAAGAAATTTTGATAACAGAAATTTAGAGTGCGTTGAAGAAACGATCAACCGAAATTGATCGAACTTGGCTACATGTGAAACACATAAACAGCATATTTCAGTTTAGTCATAATATGAAACAGCCCTATTTTTTTAAAAAGAAAATCAACAAAAATCTTGCAATATTAAATCATTTGGTTTCCATCTGGTACAGATACAGGTAATTGTGTCATGACAAAAGGAATAATCTGTTACCTGGTGACTTTTATGGATCATCAGTGATGAAAAGGAAAGTTTGAAAATGTGTTTGGAATGGATGTTAACCAAAGGAATATAAACATATCTGCTTGTGAAGCACAAATGACCTGTCGACATCTATATAAGTATAATACAGTATTATATGATACAATATACAGTAATACAGTTTTTATGCCATATTTTTATTTATTATGCATATAGTTTTTGTTCTGTCTGTCCGTCTGTCTGTCTGTCTGTCTGCAAAAACTTTAACCTTGGCCATAACTTTTGAATGGTAAATGATAGGGCTTTCATATTTAATATGTGTATTCCTTCTGACAATACCTTTTCATGGATACCAACATTTTTTGACATTGTGACCTTGACCTTGGAGTTTGACCTACTTTTGAAAAACTTAAAACTTGGCCATAACTTTTAAATGGTAAGTGATAAGGCTTTCATATTTCACATGTGTATTCCTTATGACAAGACCTTTCCATGGATACCAAATTTGACCTTGTGACCTTGACCTCAAAATGTTAACTACTTTTCAGCTGTTTTACCGACAAAGATGCCAACGGTGGCATTCGTGTTTCACAAACACATTTTTATTGTATACTGGCAGTTGATCAAACTTTTTAGCTCGCCGGGACGAAAAATTCCGGAGAGCTAATGCCATACCCTTGGCGTTGTTGTCGTAGTCCGTAGAAAAAAAAACATTAACCTGGGCTATATCTCTTGAACTATAAGGGGTAGGGCTTTGATATTTCACATGTAGATACATTTTTGGCAAGACCTTATATTTGAGGCCATGACCTTTGACCTACTTTTCAAAAATTTTTACCTGGTTTCTGACAACTTTGATTACCCTATAATTAGTTAAGGTCACAAAGTCAAAAAGATGGAGACCCATTGAAAGGTCTTGTCAGAAGGAATGTGAAATATGAGAGGCACTTAAAGTTTTTTTCAAAAATATGTCAATGATATCAAAAAAGGAATGTACATGTAAAATTTGAATGCCCTAATACTTAACATTTGAAAGTTATGCCCAAAGTTTTTGCCACAAGCAGACTAACCGACAAACAGATATACAGGCCTAAAACTTAATAATTGATTATTGGTTATAGAAATCATAACCAACATGCTAAAGGAGATACAATGTAATTTGATATGAAATGAGGAATCGTTACAACTTTACCGGTACTCGATTGCCTTTCTTGAATTTCCTTTTGGTGGGGTGTGGGGGGGGGGTTGAGCATATATTGATTCTTAATTTTCATGGTACAATTTACTGCATTGTTACAGCAGCTGGAGGATATTCGATGGAGGACAGTGAAGAAGAAAGTTTAGGAGCCAGTCAGAGTAAAAGACTTGGAAGTGGTCAACGGGAAGAATCAAATAATCTGTGGTCACGACCAGCAACATTAATGTTTATTGCAGAATTCAAAACTTTTATAAAAATTGGAAAAAGGAAAAATAAAAAAAAATGGTATGGGAAAGCAATTCGAACACTCTAAATGATAAAGGGTACACTTTCAACCCTTCGCAGTGTGAAAGCCGTTTCAAAACTTTGCATAGAGGACTTAAAAATGTCAGTGACCACAATAAAAAGAGTGGTAATGACAAAAAAGTCACCCCTATGAAGATCATCTTGATTTTCTGACAAACAAGCCTAACTACACTCCAAAATTTCTTAAAAGCCCAGAGAGCAGAAGCGGACCTGAGTCATGTCAAAGTCTATTATCAGATGAACGTACTTGTTCTACGTCAAAACATTTATCATCAGAGGAACCTTCTTGTTCTACATCAAAACGTACAGCAGATGAATTTGAGATACCAACAGAACATGAGGAAGCTGATAATGATTCAGAAGAGAAAACCCGAATTGAGTCAGGTAATAGATATATGTAAGGTATTTAAAGTATTTTGATTATTGGTCTTTCCTTAATGTAACAACCCCCTCCCTTCTTCTTTTTTTTTTTTTGGCCTGTCTGTTTTACTTTCAGTGACAAAAAAAATTAAACCTTGGTTGTAACTTCTGATTCATAATAGAAATTTGTTCAAATGACTTCAAAGTCAATGGTATAGTGACTTTGACCTTTATACTAAATCACTGTCTTGGACTTATTGCTGCTGATGGCATTCAAATGTTAAACGTCTTTAAATTCAATAGAATCATTTAAAATCTGATGAATTTAAAGCATGGACCTGACATGCACGTTTCGGGTACTAGAATTCAATGAATCTGGAATTCACCAGATCCATGGAACTGACTGGTAATCAATTCTCAATGGAATGTTAGAATTTTATGTACTAATACTTTGGAAGAATGATAATTAATACATACATGCATGATTGACATGTTTGTGTACCTCTCTGCCCATCTGTATAAACTTGCATATAAAATTCAAAGTACATTAGTAATGCTAGTTTACTATTATTGCCAATTTGGTATCCAGAAGTTTGATATATATTTTTATATTTATAGATTGACACTAGTTCATTTGAAAATATTCACATGTGTCCTTTTATGTTTTAAAGGTCGACCACTGAAAAAAGAAAATTGCAGGCAAAATAAATCCTCTGAGGTAGTTGAAATCATGTCGGCTCAAGAAAAAAGGCATGAGGCCGAAACAAAAAGACAAGAAGAGATGCATAATGAAGGAATGGAGCTGTTCAAAGGATTTCTAGATATAATGAAGGAAAAGAAATAATGGGTATATTGAGAAAATCTTCATAGATGCATTAATCAATTAGCTCATTGCAACTGCCATGACTGTGCAAGTATTTTGATTTTATTACATGTAAGTTTAATGCTGGTCTTGGGCAGAGGCATAGATCATTATTATCTTGGCTTAAAAGGTCGGCTTAGGGCATATTGATATTGGAGCATCCTTCTGACTGTTGTCACTCAATGCATCTGTCCGATCTGTTATTCTGACCTGCTTACTTTCAAAGTCCACTTTCTAAAAATTTGGATGGAAATACATTTACAAAACTTGTACTGTTTATTTAAGAGTTGCTTACACTTGCCAACATCACAGGTCCAGAGGAGGGGGGAGGGGGTTAAAGTATAGAACATGGTGACTTTTGCCATATTTTTGAATTTCTTGGAGTAAGGAAGGGGCATCTGTGTTTAACAAACAGATCTTGTCTTTAAATTTTCCATTAGTGCATCATTTATACATTCATATATCAACTACATGTAGTGTTAGATTTTAAAATATGAATGATACAGGATCAAAACTAACATTAATTAATAATTTATAGGGATCATTTTGCTTCTTTATGTTAAAGCATTTTGTATTATCTTTCTGCTAAGTACAGGAAACAAGAATGATCATGATGAGCATGAAAGTATTTGTAAGATATGCATGGATGCAAAAACCGATGTGGTGTTTGTAGGCTGTGGACATATGATAGCATGACAAATATGGCTTATGACCATATCCCTGTATACAGCACAAAATCGATAATTCTGAAAATCAGAAACCGAATGCATACAAAATCAGGATAAAACAGGAACCAAAGAAAGCAAACAAACCCCCCCCCCCCCCACCATATGAAAAGAAGCGAACTCCCGATATGAGTGAGACCAGGTGCCCAGGAAGAGTAAGCATCTCCTGCTTGCATGCAACACCCGCCGCTTCAATTCGGTAGAACTGTCACATCCGGTTTTGGAAGACATAGAGTACAATCTTTGGTTGGATGGTTCAAATGGTCTATGACAGAACATCATCCACCATTCTGGAGAATGGGACATCATAGTGTTTGACGAGTTCCCCATATCGACCGTATCGTCCTCAGTGACGATGTTAGTCGGTCATAAGCATGCGAGATGTGTACCAGTTTTGTGAAGACTAGGCAGTGTCCAATATGCAGGGAGAGTCTATAAAGTCAATAGTAAAAGTCTATCAATGATAAAACTGTTCATGTAATGAACTACATCAGTATTCATGTAATGAACTACATCAGTGTTCATGTAATGGAATAAAATTTCAGTGTTCATGTAATGAGCTACATCAGTGTTCATGTAATGAGCTACATCAGTGTTCATGTAATGAGTTTCATCAGTGTTCATGTTATGAAATACGTCAGTGTTCATGTAATGGGCTACATCAATGTTCATGTAATGAGCTACATCAGTGTTCATGTTATGAAATACATCAGTGTGCATAATATGAAATACATCAGTGTTCATGTTATGAAATACATCAGTGTTCATGTAATGAACTACATCAGTGTTCATGTTATGAAATACATCAGTGTTCATGTAATGAGCTACATCAGTGTTCATGTAATGAGCTACATCAGTGTTCATGTTATGAAATACATCAGTGCTCATGTAATGAGCTTCATCAGTGTTCATGTAATGAGCTACATCAGTGTTCATGTAATGAAATACATCAGACTGAGTGTCCATGTAATGAGCTACATCAGTTATAACTTACAGATACATTCATTGTCTTATGCTTTATAACTTGAAAGTGAACAGATTTGAAAAAAAAATGCCAACATAATTGCAATGTGCATATCTCTTTCTATGTGATTCATGACATGTGTTTTATGACATTCAGTTTTATTTGTCCTTTTAGGACAGTTTATTCATAATTTGTTTTTAAAATACTCAAAGAGGGTCTAAATTCTTCATTAATCTTATGCCATCAGACCAAAATGTTAGGCATCAAGTTTTAGCCATGTCTGCAATATATTTTAACGTTGCATGTAAATGATTGCAAGACTCATACATTATGTACTTCCATAACTTGCTACGTGGCTACCGATTTCATGCCTAGAAAATAGCTAACTTTGTCGGAACTGCATAGCTATAGGTGCTGTGTTTCACAGATAGTCACCAGGTGTTCATGACTTGTAAGTTTGAATGTTTACTTTTTCACATCAACTTTTGTGGTATGTTACACTCAAGGAGAGTAAAGTTTTAATTTTATTTTTACATGAAAATAAATTGTGTTCAATTGCACATGATATTATTGATAACGGTATATGGCACTCTTGCAATTGTTGATCTTGTAACCTTTATTCTTCAGAATAGTTAACCTTTGTCAGAGCTCAGTTTCCATAAGTGCTGAGTAACACAGACTAGTGTGGTGTTTATATGACGTTGTTGAATGTTGTTTTTAGTCCCCTTCCGGCAACGCCGAAGGGGACTCTTAGTTTCCTCTCGGTCTGTCCGTCTGTCAGTCTGTCCGTCTGTCAGTCCGTCTGTCACACTTTCAGTTTTCCGGACTTTTTTTGTAATGCTGTATGCTGTTGTTGCATATATTGTACTCATTTTTGGTATGTGGATATATCTCAATGTGATACAGATCAAGTTTGAGTTTCGTTTTGATTGACCTATTTTTACAAGAGTTATGGCCCTTGGACTTAGCACATTATATGAAAATTTCAGTTTTCCAGACTTTTCTTCGGTCCTGTTGCAGATAATGAATTGAAGTTTGGTATATGAATGCATCTTAGTGTGATACAGACCAAGTTTGAGTTTGACCTATTTTTACAAGAGTTATGGCCCTTGGACTTTATGAAAATTACAGTTTCCCAAATTTTCTTCAGTTCTGTTGCAGATAATGAATTGATATTTGGTATATGAATACATCTTAGTGTGATACAGAACAAGTTTGAGTTTGGTCTCCATTGACCTATTTTTACAAGAGTTATGGTCCTTAGACTTAGCAAATTTTATTAAAATTTCAGTTTTCCGGACTTTTCCTCGGTTCTTTTGCAGATAATGAATTGATATTTGGTATATGAATACATCTTAGTGTGATACAGAACAAGTTTGAATTTGGTCTCCATTGACCTATTTTTACAAGAGTAATGACCCTTGGACTTAGCAAATTTAATGAAATATTCTGTTTACCTGACTTCTTGTGGCTGTTGCAGACGAAAAACTCGCGAAGAGAGATTCAGGACATAAATTTACGCCGCCGGTAGGGGACTTCTATCGCTCAGGGATCATTACATTTTTTACATAACTTTTGTTATCTTTTTAGCTCTACTGGTCAAGAGCTTAAGTGATCGCCCTGTGTCCGACGTCTGTGTGTCCGTTGAACATTTCTTGTGGTTTAAAGTCCTCTGAAACTGTTGATGATGGAAAGTTGATTCATTTGGCAACATGATGGGTCTATGATTTAGTTGTGAACCTGATATTTTGTTTGAGCCCCTGAGCCCCAGGGTCTTAGAAAATGGGTGTGGTCATTTTTACCTATACACGTATAACTCAATGTAATCTTGTGTCACCATTTTTCAGAAAGTAAAGATGATAGAAAGTTATTTTTGACTTTTAACTCTTTGCAATATCAAAGGTCTCTACTCTAGTTTAGTGCCTCTTATTTTGTTTAAGCCCCTGATCCCCAGGTGTGGGCATTTTCTCATACTAGTATATAACTTCATGTATTATAACTACATGTATGTAATATTTGGGTTACTACCATTTCTCAGAAAGTATAAATGATAGAAAGTAATTTTATTTGCAACATGATGGGTCTATGGTTTAGTTCTGTACCTGATATTTTGTTTAAGATTCAGACCCCTAGGGTCTTAGTAAATGGGTGTGGTCATTTTCTCTTATATAACTTTGCAATTCTGTGAACACAAATTCTAATAATGCATAATTGATAGAATAGAAATTCTTTTTTATAATACATATGTTATGAGTATGAGGTTTGATTATGCACTTGATAATTAGTTTGAGCCACTGACCTCCAGCGCCTTGGGAAATGGGTGTGGTCATTTTCTACAATACAACTCTATGTAATCTTGTGAACACCAAATCTCAGACAGTGTAATTGATAATGACTTTTTTGCATTATATTCAGGCTAACTAATTGTAACAATTGCAAATCTGATATATTTTTGAGTCCCTGACCTTTGGGTCTTAGAAAATGGCTGTGTCACTTAGATGAATCTAAATAAACAATTAAACAAAATGTTTTTCATAAAAAAACAGATGTCTCCCCCCTCCCTCTAAGTTACTTTGACCTTAGGCCAAAATGCAAAATGATGTGAAACCTTTGAGTCATGGGCAACATCATACTAAAACATGAAAGTGATTCATTACATTGTTTGAGGTAAAGGCCAAACATGATTAGCATATACAATTTCGTTATAAGCATATTTAAAAAAATTGACTTTGGTCACATGACCTTGGATATAGGTGATCTGAAACCTACACTCACTGACGAGGGTTAAGTACCCGAAACATGCATGTCTGGTCCATGCCGCAAACTTATCTGCTTTTAAATGATGCTATTGAATTTGAAGACGTTTAACATTGTATGGATCATGAGCAACAAAAAACTGAATTAGTGATTGGATACACGGTTCAAAATATAAAGCCTAAACATTATTAGCATAGACAAGTTCAGCCTGGACATGCTTAGCATATACAATTTCATTACCAAAGTAAGAAGCTACCTTAACCATGTGACGTTGGGACAATGTGATAAGAAACATTTAGTCCTTAGAAACAACATACTAAAATATGAAAACAATTGTAAGAAGGGTTCAGGAGATATAACCCAGACAATATTAGTATGTACAATTTCACTAAAAAGAACTAAATGATCTTGACCTTGGGCACATGACCTTGGGTCAAGATGATAAGAAATCCTGAGCAACAGCATACTATAGTATAAGAGTGATCCAGTATACGATTCCACAGATATAGCACAGACTCAATACTAGTAATAATAGTAGCATTTACAATTTCATTAAAAAATGTAATACTTGACCTTAGTCATATGACCTTTGATCAAGGAGGTGTGAAACCTTTGGGTCATCAGCACCATCATACTAAAATATGACGTGATCCGATCACGGTTCAAAAGATTAAGCTTGGACATAATACATGTAACAAATACAATTTCATTTAAAATATACTAATTGACCTTGACTTTGGTCACATGACCTTGAGTCAACGTGATGTGAAACCTTTATGTGATAAGCAACAACATACTAAAATATGAAAGTGATCCGGCAAACGGTTCAAGAGATATAGCCCGGACAAGAATGTATGCACAATATCATTAAAATGCACTAAGGGACCTTGACCTTGGTAACATGACCTTGGGTCAAGGTGATGTGAAACCTACGGGTCATAAGCAACAACATACTTAGATATGAAAGTGATCCAGCAAATGGTTCAAGAGGTATAGCTCGTACAGGAATGTATGCATAATTTCATTAAAAATGCACTAAGTGACCTTGACCTTGGTCACATGACCTTGGGTCAAGGTGATGTGAAACCTACGGGTCATAAGCAACAACATACTAAAATATGAAAGTGATCCGGCAAAGGGTTCAAGAGATAAAGCCCGGACAGGAATGTATGCATAATTTCATTAAAAATGCACTAAGTGACCTTGACCTTGGTGACATGACCTTGGTCAAGGTGATGTGAAACCTTCGGGTCATAAGCAACAACATACTAAAATATGAAAGTGATCCGGCAAACGGCTCAAGAGATATAGCCCGGACAGGAATGTACGCATAATTTCATTAAAAATGCACTAAGTGACCTTGACCTTGGTCACATGACCTTGGTCAAGGTGATGTGAAACCTTCGGGTCATAAGCAACAACATACTAAAATATGAAAGTGATCCGACAAACGGTTCAAGAGATATAGCCCGGACAGGAATGTATGCATAATATCATTAAAAATGCACTAACTGACCTTGACCTTGGTCACATGACCTTGGGTCAAGGTGATGTGAAACCTTCGGGTCATAAGCAACAACATACTAAAATATGAAAGTGATCCGGCAAACGGTTCAAGAGATATAGCTCGGACAGGAATGTATGCATAATTTCATTAAAAATGCACTAAGGGACCTTGACCTTGGTCACATGACCTTGGGTCAAGGTGATGTGAAACCTTCGGGTCATAAGCAACAACATACTAAAATATGAAAGTGATCGGGCAAACGGTTCAGGAGATATAGCCCGGACACGATGTGTGACAGACGGACAGACGGACAGACGGACGACGAAGGCAAAACCAATATGTCTCCTCCCCGTTGGGGGGGGAGACATAACAAGGAGAGCTTCAGTCTCATCAAAGACTTCTAGTTATTTTACATGTTACACTCAAGGAGAGTTAAGTTTTACTTGTATTGTTATTTTTATTTGAAAATTAAATTTGTTCAATTGCATTACTCAGTACCATCATCTTGTTACTATCCCAATAGGCAGAAGGGAACTTTTAAAATTTCCTGTTTGTCAGGAATTACATCTCCTTTATACATGTATGTAGACTGTAATATCTATTGAGTCTTTGCGGTGTACAAAGTTTTCCCCCTTAGAGACGGTATCTGACGTAAAACCATTGTGACGTCATGAAAATGGTATGGTAACGTCGATTTTATACCGTCATTTCCCAGATTTTTAGGACTGTTTCCATAGAATTTGATGACGTCATAATGAATCTACGTCAGATACCGTCTCAAATGGGAAGTAACTCTGATTTTCGAAAATAGTGAATAGATCTTCATCACACTTTGCACAAATATACCCGATAACCTAAAGTTGTCACATAACATTGAAGCAAGGTTTTACGTTAAATCAATGTTACCTGTCAAGCTACATGTGATACATGTATGTTATTCAGACATCTGCGGGTGGACTTTTTAACAATATCGGATTTATAACCACGGCCTTTGATAAAATTGTTCAAATTGATTCATTAATTCGACCAATGGATGGATCTTGATAGAAAAGTGGTCCAAGACAGATATGTCTATGGCACATCATGATTTACATTTCTCTTGATGTAAGCCAAGTGGTGTATAAAGCTTTTCTTATCTGGCAGACTGGCACCTAAAGACAAATTGTGACAAGTTTCTCTGTGCATTTAGAATTTAACCATAGCAATTGGTCTGTTCATGCATCAGCTGTGCATGTAGTGATTTGTCTGTTTGCCTGTTCCACTTCTCTTTTAACATGTTTAAAGGTAGGTCAAAGTTCATGTTCAAGGTCACAGTCTGCAAGATTTTTCTTCTCAAAAGAAGAGCATATATAAAAAAGTGAATCATCAATGTGGTTCAAAATATATGGAAAATGAAGAAGGTAAAAGTTCAAATTCAAGGCCATTAGATCAAATGAAAAGGTCTTTTTCATATCAGAATATATGTGAAATATTAAATATTAGCGGTTAAATAATTGGCTTGAGATGAATGAGGTCCCAGGTTCAATCCTGGGATTTACGACTTTATGATTTCAGAGACTGATAATCTCCTGTCTAAAAAATGTGATATAACTGAAATAATATTAAAGCAAGGTAAAATCCTCCTGCAACATATTACTATCTTAGCAAAACACATTCAGGTGGGGGTATAGTAATGCTGCCATGATTTATTTGTGTGTTGCACAATAAAATTAATTTTCACATAACATTAGAGTCAACACATATCCATGAAACACGAATAATGACGAATTCTCATATTTATTACAAAAACATATGCCAAACACATTGTACAGGATTTACTTTATAGGCACTGAAAAAAATTTCTCAATTCTAAATGTTTCGTAGAATACGCATTCTCTTGAGACCTCCTTCTGCGTCATTTTCTGCGGCACCGGTTGCCCATTGGTCTCGTTGGTTTATGTGTAGTCCTTTGTGTTTGATGTTTCTGTGTTGTGCGTTGACGTTCCTTGTCCCTTATGCGTCTCTTTCTGTGCTCGTCTGCTTTGTGTTTTTGCATTGAGTGTTTTGGGGTTTTGCTGTGGGTGCTGCAACCTGGTGTTGTTGGAGATCCCCTCTTTTGTTTCATGCAAATTTGGATTTGGATGAGGGGGCGGTTGGTTATGGTCTTCTACCATGAAATCTTCAACCTCATCCTCATTTAAAATGCAGATGTTAAGCATAACACAACAAGCTAATATAATATACACTGCTGTTTCAACATTCATTGTTTCTAGTAGTTGCAGTCTACGAAAACGACCTTTCAGTAAGCCAAATGCACGTTCAATTGTTACCCTTACTGTGGATAGTGAATTGTTGAATCTTCGCTGCGCTGGTATAAGGTGACCGTTATCGCGGAAAGGGGTCATGAGCCATTTTCTTATTGGATAGGCTGCATCTCCAACTAAGTGTCCATCGCCACATTTTACCAAGCCCGTGTCCCACAAATCAGAGTTCTTTAAGACGCGCGCATTATGACAGCTTCCTGGCCATCCTGCAACACAGTGAATGAATCTAAGATCTTCTCTGCACACTGCTTGACGAATGAAAGAATGGTACCCTTTGCGATTTACATATGTCTCTGCATGTTCATTAGGTGCTTTAATTGCAATATGACTGCCATCGACGCATCCAACAACACCTGGGAAGTTGCTTTTCTGTGTGAATGTTGCTTTCAGATTATGTCTTAAAAGTTTCTTCATTATTTGGCCACATAATAAAATCTTTCATTAGATGATTCGTTATTACATCAAATACCCTTGTTCGACATCTAATAACTGAAGATTCTGTCACATCAAATCTATCAGATATGCTATACATGTCTCTTGTGTTGAAATATACCACAAAGAAATCATTGATTGTTTCTCAATGGGTATGGGAATCCGTCCTCCTGTCCATGATGGGGTCATTACATCAAAATGTTGAAGTTTTTGAGTCAAGAGTTCAAAAGTACATCTCGAAACTCTAAAAAAATCCTTGGAATTGGTGTGAGGAATAACCAGGAACTGTTCTTTCTGCATACTCCTGTATCTTTGGACTATGATGTCTATGGGGTACTGCAACTTAATCTTAAAGATACAGTAATGTTGCACAAACTGAGCATTAGGCTACAGAACAGCAGATCATCCCTCATAGATGCTGTACTACTTTCTGTTGTGAAAACGTAACAATTTATACATGAATAATCTGACTATACTAAAAACAAACATATATGCAAATACACTGGCTTGTAATAATATTATTGTGATACATATAGGGAATGATTTTGACTATATGCCCAATGTGACTTTGAACAAGTAGATATGATGTGTCAAGGTCATGACACACCCCTGGGTCATGCCTCAATAACGGACAATATACACATAATTCATTTTTAAGTTCGGACTCATTTTGTCTGTTAATTATTAATTACTTGGTTGACATGATTCCACCAGAAGAAATTATGGCCAGGAATTGAATTGAACAATTTGAATTTTGTACAATGTGGCATGAATGACATCAGGCCATGGTCATTGCAACTCCCTATGGCCACAGACAACCATTGTTTGCAATATCATTTTCCGTTCTCATTTTACAGTATTGAACTGAAGAATGAGCTATAACAGGGACGTTTATTTAGTTATATGGTTGCCAGAGGTTTCGGCCTTTTCCTTACTCGGACTTCAGACTGGCGCAGAGGGTTCGGCCCAAAACTTCTTAACTACCTTATCTCTTAGATATCATCATCTTTATTTTTCAAATATCAAACCATTCATAATTAAAAAAATAAATAAATTATTCAAAATATGTACAGCTTGACAGGTGTGAAGTTAAATATATAATTAATTAACCAATACCTAATCATTAATTACCCCAAGCTCAGCAAACTAATCAACACCACCAATGTTTTCTTAATCAATTTTCATACCAGAAACGGGCGTAATTGACCTATCGCCACCTCCTCCCCCTACTTCCGCAATACCAATGATATTATCTCATATCGTTACAGGCATGCTAATAATAGCCTCTGCCCTGCACGTGCTGGGAGCTCAGACAAGCTAACGCGTTATCCTCATAACTTTAGTATAGAAATGTAAGATAACATGAGCATTTAGCACATAGATTTTCATCATTTTCTTGATTTATTAAAATGGTTGAAAGATGTGCACATAGTACAAGTAGTAGTGATGATGACAGATTTCGGGGTAATATTTTTCTCAGATCAAATACATAAAAAGTGCTTAATAATAGACAACATCAACGGATAACACGAAATACATAATTTGCGTATACAGTTGATCAAATATATAATATGTGCATCTCATAAAAAAACCGATTTTGAGAAGTTCAAACATACATGAATACCCAAATTAAAACCCATTACAAGCTGTATAAAAGTCGATCTTGCCGGCAAAAGAGTAAAGAATAGGCAAAAGAGGGGGGGGGGGTCGTTTTTGAATGAAAGTTACCAATTGATTTGCCTTAGATGAAACCATATTGATACTATCTTGACATTAATTCATTTCATACTATTATTCTTAAGTACTTACATTGTAAAATCAAAAAGAATCATTTAAATAGCATAAAGCCCATATAGAAGAATCCAGCTAGATGGATAGAGGGTTGCCCCCCCCCCCCCCCACTCCTTTGGCTGTACCCTAAAAAGATCAATGATAGCATAAGCACAAAATGATGTTAAGGCAAAGGGAATAAAAAAGAAATGAAGGCCTAGAAGTAAAGAAAAAAGCTACGGTTTTAAATTATGCTCAAAATATTTGAACATGCCATTCCCTAGAAATTTAGAAAAAAAATGAATATTAAAAAAATCCGGTTCGCGTCGCTCCCGTTTTTCTTCTTTTTTTTAAAATGAAATAATATAATTTTGATTTTATGTAATCAGTGATCCTATACACTTATGCATTAATTTCCTAAATTGTCAGGCTTTTACATTATTACACTCGCAATTTAAATCTTCGTTAATATCAAATATTATAAATAACACCCCCCCCCCCCAAATCAATAAAATCAATTAACGTAATAATATATATTCACGTGTTATAAAAAAATGCTCACACCTCCGGCCTGTACCCGCCGACGGTGTTTCATATTTTACCCCTACCCGAACCGACTTTTCATTTCGCATCCTGAAACAATGTGTTGGACGCCCTCGAAATAACTTTCACAAAAATATTATACTCTTGTTATTTTGATTTTAGAGATAAAGTACATTACACATAATATATTTCATGGAAAAGTGATTACGAAAATCAGTTGAAATGGCATATTTTGTTGCCGATTTTCCTATAGAACATGTACTGTTTACATCCGCCTTAGCTGGTTTTTGTCTGAGCTAGCAGGATCGAGCGTATTTGGTAATATGGGCGGAGCTTATCTGGGAATTGGCGATAGGCGAATTGCCATTGATATGTTGATTGCCACGTTAACTTATCGAAATTTAAATTAATTTTTTATAAATACCATCATTTAGAAATTCGTTTTTACAATATTTTGAAATTCGTTTTCACGATTAAGAATCTTAGACTTAGAAATTCGCACTCAAGACTGAGACGTTCGTACCTAAGACTTAGACAATCATATATTCTTCAAAATTCATTTTTACCGTTTCCATATTTAGGAATTCGTACCTAAGAAATTTTTTTTTCAATATTAAGAAATTCAGTTCTGTAAACTTAATTATATTTAGAAATTTGTTTCTCTTAGATATTTAGAAAATTGTGTAATAATGTATTTAGAAATTTGCTTCTAATTTTAGAAATTATGTTCTACTGTTAAATAAAAATGTACATTTGTTTAGAAAATTTCAAGTTTGAAATGCGTTGTGAATTTTTGTGATAATGTATAGTCCTTATTCAGATCTAAATGAAACATTTCTAACACTTAATAATTCTTAAGACTTTATACAGCCCTTTGTACATTTTTAAAAAAATGGATATACCATTCATCCAATTTTATGTCCCGAGGGTCACTGCTATTTCAATTTTTTCCATGTGAGGCCGTACCCTCGAAGGCCAAAAAAGAAAAGGGCCGAAACCTCTCAGGTCCGAACAAGGTTAGGAAAGGGCCGAAACCTCTGGCAACCAGTTGCATACGTCCCTGGCTATAATCATGCACGGTCAAAAGTTTTTTTTTAATTATTGCACGCTATTTTCGTAAGATATGTCAGAAAATATTAAATTCTAACACAGCAGCAACTGCACAAAGACTCAATGCAAATTCATCATCATGTGCACAAATGTTTTAATTGTTTCGTCCTCAGACAAAAAGTTAAGAAAAAAAAATCTCTCCATCCGCCATCTTGCTACTCGGAAACTTTCTGTCCACTCAATTGACAACCCGTTCTGGAGTACTCGGAGCAACGCCCCAGAGTAGTTCAAGCAGTTCATAGGAATCCGCCCAAAATTACAATAGATTTACATTTGTCTTTTCTACTTTCAGATTTAAAGAAAATTGACCGCACAACTTCGCGTTGTCATTATTTATTTCTGTAAATAAATCTTCCTGCTGCGTGCGTTGCAAGAGGCGACTCCCATTTGGTGTTGTGTTTAGTTGATAAATATTTTATTGTCGTTTGAGCAGAGCGAATTAGACAATAATACATACATTAGGGTGTTTAATGTGGGTACTTGTTTGGTGTGTTACTGTTGGTGCTGCAACCGAGTTTTGTTGGAGATCCCCTCCTTTCTTGAATCAAGTCCATTTGGAATATAGTTCCATTCTTTCTTTCGTTATAGTGTACATGTAGAGGTTCACAGAAGGGTCTGTCAATAAGCGAGGTGAATATAAGGCACGGTCCATTTGATATTCGGGGGGGGGGGGGGGGGCTTGGTTTTTTTTCGAAAAAAATAATTTTGCTCTGAATTTTGATGAAAAAAATAAATTTGCTTATGGTGTGACAGAAAAAAATAATCTTGCTCTTACAAGTAATCTGAATTTGAAGAATAACCATAAAATTCGCTTAAAATTCCTGAAAAATTTTCGGCTCGCTTCGCTCGCCGCAGTTTTTACTTTCTATTAAAAAAAATTTGGCGCGCAAAGCGCGCCATAGTTTTCGTCTTTAATGGCAAGTTCATATTTGAAAATATCAAAATAATGCATGTGACTGAAACAATTAAAATGCTTAAATACATTATCAATATAATTTATTACTATTAATAGATACATGTACATGTATCACCATAGTGTCTAATTTTATATACAAGCTTGGAAGGAGAATTTAAAAAAGTTTTTCACTAGTTTTCATTTCTACGTGTAAAAACTTGCATCAGGCCCTCTTACATGTTACATGACCTTATATACATTTTGTTTACTAGAAATTATATATCACATATTGTAAAAATCTTTCATCTCTCTCAGTTTAGAAGTGAATACAATTTACATGAAAATAATGTTTGGAGTAATTTAAGTAAAAATAAAGAATAACACAAACATTCTTAATATTCACATCAATTTTGTTATAAAAAAAATTTCCTTGCTCCAACTTTGCAAGAAAAAAATAATTTTGCCCCAGTCCGGGGCGAAAAAAATAATCTTGCTCCGACAAAAAACCCAAGCCCCCCCCCCCCCCCCCCAGAATATCAAATGGACCGTGCCTAAAGACGCTCTACAGTCTTCTTTAGAATGGTCAATATTGAAATATATGTAAAACGAGTTCGATGTACTCACAAACATGTAACGCATGCACTTGAGCGCATCGTTTCTCTAAATCAAAAAATCTAACAAACATTCCCTTTATGATTCAGAGTAATTTCCTCCGTGAATTTTTTTGTTTTTAATGAGTTATAGAAACGAAAATTACGGTGTAATGGAATCAAGGTTTCTGAAATTAATTTTTCATATACCATCAGATAACTAGAGATACATCGAACAACATCTTAAATCATGTTGTTATCTTTTTACGAAACAATGCTCAAACATGCCAGTTAGCATTTTCCTATATTACGCATCATGTAGTGGTAATCATTGAAAATGAAGAAGGACGACGGTGTGAAATGGAGAGGGACGGGTTTTATGGGATCGAGTTATTTAAAGAGAAGCATAATTATGTCTTTGCTGTGAATATTCTCTTCTTTTTGGAATTATATATCAACCGGAATTACCGGTATCTTGAAGTGAAGATGAAATGCAGTTTGCGTGTAATCTTGATAACCACCATTTTGCTTATACTTAAATAATATGAATCAAGGCAAAGCCTTTTTGTGCGAGCGGAGAGAAAATAGATATGATTATACGAGCGGAGAGAAAATAGATATGATTATATAAAATAAAAAAATATCTTTCTTTTTAATTTTGACTATGATGGTTTATCTTATCTTACAAAACTTTCTGTTTGATGATTGCCAAAAAAGGTAGTATAAGGCGAGTGGAAACACGGAAGCATTTGTAAATTGATCTAGACCTGCAGATGAACATTTTAAAGGGGGGATTAAAATATGGTTCTTTAAAAATATAGTTCTTTATAATTCATTTCTATTTTGTAAGAACTTGATAATGTTTAGGCTAGCTGAAAATAAATTACTTAAGGACAAAAGAAAAAACAAACATATTCCGACTTCTGACAGTACGAAACCACCCGAGACGAGAAAAGCAATCAGAGCGAAACGTCTCGTTTAAAACCGGAAATGTCGGATTTCCCGTGGTTACGCCGGCTTGTTGATGCTTTATCGTTACCTGATTCACGAAAAATGTTTTCAATAAATTTAACTTATAAACAAAAATTGAGTATAACATATACGTCTACTTTGAGTCATAAAAAAATTTAAATGGCAATATCCAGCATCTCCGCAGCAACTCTGTCTGCGAGGGGACGAAAATTTTTGAAAGCATAGTAGTACATTCTCATTCTTCGATTCAGCATATTTTCTCAATAAGAAATGTGTATACGCGTTACCATAAGGGCGAGCTTCGCTCGCTATTAATGCCCGTTTGTGTGGGTAATATTCTCTCATAGTGTTGCTTTTGGAAGAAATAGAGCCTGAGGTCCAGCGAGGGCACTATTTACCTTCCAAAAGCAACATTATAATAGAATAGTACTCATACAAACGGGCATTAATGGGTTTAGTGCGTCGAATGACCTGGATAGTAATTTTAAAACTACCGACTAAGTTATTCAGATTTTGAACTGAGGCTGTGTTACAAGGAAGTGGCGACACCTACATTTTTTGTATTGCATGTGACTCTCCAAGCGACGTATATGTAACTCTGTAAAGCAAAAGTCCCCGCGTGCTCAACCAATGGAATTCCAAGGTTTTATGTAAGGAAAAAAAAAGGGGGGGGGGGACAGGGGGGAGACATATCTCCCCCTCTCACCCTTACCTCCACCTCCCCCTCCTATTCACCCTTCCCTTACCTCTCTCTCCCGCCTCCTTGCTTCCTCCTCCCGCCCCTTTTACCTTCCCTTCCTCCCATTTCTGCCCTCATCCCTCTCTCCCTCCTTCCGCCCCATTCCTCCCCCCTTTCACCCTGTCCACCCCTCGTGTAATGCCCTAAATTGTAAGGACGACTGAAGACTAGTGCTAGCAGTCGAAAATGAAATAAATAAAAAATCTAAGGAAATTCAATATTTAAGGCTGTATTATATTTTATGTCTTTTTTTTTTCATTGGTAAGTTTACACTATACAGTGTCTTTGAGTACGTATGGCGTTGCTAAGTCTTCTTTCTTAGTAGATGTCTGAAAAAAAATTTATACCATTTTGAATGTCAAACGCTGAAATTAATCATAATTATGAAAAATAATTATATATCCTCATTCAAAAAGGAATCTATTTTTAAAAAAGATGAGCAGACATCATGTACTTACTATCTACCAATCAGAACCGTTCTTGTCCTTAAAAATTACGTTATGACATGGTTAAGATATTCTTACCTCTCTTCCATCCATTGTATAAACACATTTACACTGGTTATAATGGCAGATAGGAAAACCATTAAGACAGGAACAGTCATTCGTAGTTACACATGTCTTGTATTGTTTTATGGACGACCCAGGATCATCTGAATATTAATCATATTAGAATCAATATTAAGGAATTTTTTACATGCAGAATAAAAGAAAAACGAATAATCTGAAGCACAGATTAAAATAATATTAACTCTAGGAAATGAAATCACAATGCATAATGACTATTATAAGCTAGTTTTACATCAATGGTGAAATAAAATGTTAAAAGAAGTAACTTTGAAGAAAGAAGAAAGATGCTGTTTAAATGTGTTATTTTTATCTTTTATATGTACATCGAGGCAATTACCGAATTTGACAAGTTTTCATGGAACTGTTTCATGGGTGTAGCATGCAAACACATGTGACGCTGACTCTCCCCGGACACCTGGTCTCACTTCGGAATATTGTTTACTATAGGGAGTGGAAATTCTAAAGGTTTTGCCTTACCTATTCCACTTTAAGACTGAATAACTGTTGGATACTTCTTTGATGTTAAATTCATAGCAATGTGAACGGTTCGAAATGTGTGCAATCTATTGGTTTCTTTTTACCACAAAAATATATTATTTTATTACATTTTTAATTATGTAATTACAAGTAATGGTATGGTCCATACCATAAAGCAAATTGAATTAACAAATATTAATTGGCATTTGTGAAGTTGTCTTCACGTATAATTGCTTAAATATTTCATCTATAATACGATCTCAAATGAATTTTCATTTCAAACGATTTCGTATGAAACGAGTTAATATATGTGTTTTACACCCCCGTGCCTTTTAAAACACAAATCGAGTTTCATAATACATCGTATGAAATAAAAAAAATCATTTGAGATTCTTTTTATCACATGATTCTGCCTAAAACGGCGTATTTCAAACGTAAAGTCAACGTTTCTGAGAAGTACGCCAATACCTAGAAGTAGTCTGCTACGCTTTGAGAAGTAGTTCACCATCGTATAAATGTTCTGCGCGTAAAGAAAAAAAAAAATTCAAATTTGTTTTGTATTTCAATGCAATAATTTATTCAACAAAAACAATTTGAATCATAGATGTTGAATCTGCGTCAAATTTAACCAATTGCCGATATTTGAAAGTTCAAATTCGTCACACAATTTAGGTCATTAGGCAAGTGTATCGACCAATCAGATATGTTTACGCAGACACATCTCCAAACATTCCAGCAGAGCGATATGTATTGTGTTACATTTATTTACATATGACTTGATGAAACTGCTTAACGGGTATATCATGTGATTATAATGAATATTTACTCCATTTTTTCGAAAACCAGAGTTACTTCCCGTTTGAGACGGTATCTGGCGTAGACTGATTATGACGTCATCAAATTCTATAGAAACAGTTCTAAAAGTCTGGGAAATGACGGTATAAAATCGACGTTACCATACCATTTTCATGACATCAAAATGGTTTTACGTCAGATACCGTCTGTAAGGGAAAAAAATTCTGTATTCCACAAAGACTCAATAAGGCGCATGAACGCGTGTTTTGCTGCTGCTACATGTAATATAATGTTGTATTCTGGAGATATTTCAATTATCTTTATCATACATACATGTATCAAAGCTATCAGATTCACATTGAAGGGATTGATTTACATTCATAGAAAAAACCCCTGTGCCTTCTACTTTTTTTACAATTTATTTTACCAAGACGAAATGCGATTTTCATGTAAAAATTTTGAAGTTACAGACCGCCCTCACTTTAAGAATATAAAAGAAAAAAAAAAGAATTTAAACCAAAACAACAAAACAAATCTTAAAGAATTCATCTATAAGCGGAACTTAAGGGCTTATAAAAGGTAAAAAAATCACAATAAGTGTTTATTATGGTAAAACCGCAATTACGCATTCTCACATACATATACATGTATAAGTTTTCAATGGAGCAAAAAAATTGAATGTGGTAATATATTACCACATTCAATGGAGCCATAATCTGAGTGAAGTGAAAATATGTAAATGAATTTCTAGATCAGACTGCATCTTCGTGTTAAAATTAAGAGGTCTGTAAAATGAAATGATAAAAGACAAATACAAGTATTAGCTTTTACAAAAAGCTTGCCGTCAGTTAGCTGGCTGTAAATGTTGTAAAATTCTAGTTAGAATCGGATGAAAATGCATTTACCAATCGCACATTTCCGGGCTTTTCCGCGTTTTTTCCGATTCAAGTGACGGTAATTTCCGAAAATCTGCGATTGTTATAGGACGTATCGGTACAAAGACTTTTCGATGCATATTTCGGAAGAAAATACACTGATGCGATATGACTTTCATTTGTCAGGTCATCTAGACTCTTAAGCCGACCTGGTGAGAGAATGTTATACACAGGTTCTGAATAACCTAGAAGGATATTTGCATTTTATGCAATTGTCAACCAATCATATTGCCAAGAGGTATTCTATCCGTGCAAGTAGGTTACGAATGATTACAGTATACCGTCAGTCATGACTGACGGTAATTAAATGTATTTTTAATCTTACATGTTCACAAGTAAAATGTTTCTGGCATCTCTTCATGTAGTCATTTTATAGATAGTTTTCTCGTTTGTGTACATCGTATTATATCAAACTTACCTGATACAATTTCTGATTCAGAATTTATTTCCAGTAAAACTTGAAGTTCCGAATTTTCTGATTTCTTCGTAGGTAAGGCTTCTGTAAAAGAGGTAAAAAAGTTGCACATGTACATATAAGTGGCTTGCGCGCTTCAATTGGCAATTTGCAGAATTATTTTACATTTCTGTCAATAATGAAAAAAATACCGAAGGGAAGAAGCGATTAAATGTACGAAATAAAACACAAATAACAAAAAAGAATCTTTTTGATTCAGTCTTTTGTTATGAATGGTAGTCAATATACTGATAACAAAATACGCAGTAGTAAATTCAATAAATTCGAAGTGCTATTTTTTTTTGATAGTAAAATGATACAACGTATATAAAACTCATAATACGGCGAACATAAAACTGAAAATGTCGAAGAATATTGTAACAAAGTATTACAAAAAAGGTGAAAATGAAGATTAAATTGCATTTATCGATGGTTTGTAAAGATCTTACCAGATAAAGATGTTAAACAAGTTACTATGATGAGAGAAATCAACATCAGTGTGCGTTTGTTCAACATCCTAAGATCTCTGAATTATAAATTTCTGGAATATAACTAATTGACTTTAGAAAATTAAATGCAGCGGTTCAGTTTTAATCACAATATATATTAGCGCATGGGATCGTCCTACCTCAGGGTTCATAATCATGTCCTTTACTATTTACATTTCACATGGTATAAATTAGTTCTATCATTGTTTGGTCACGCAGATACCAGATTTTGAAAATTCCCATGGTTCTATGGCCGCACGATGAATGTGAAAAAAGGAAAGTTTGGAGCCTCATTGACAGGATAGTACAGATTGTTTCATGTCAATATCTGGAGTGGATGATAAGTCGCCACTCCAACTTACCTTCAAAGGGTTTAAATCAATAGGAAAGTATATATGAGATTTATTGCCTTTCAAGTGACGTATGGAAGAACGGATATCTTCACTGATTCAACTGTAATTTATGTTTTACAGTGTATTTTAAAGTACATAAACGTAGATGTAGTAAAATGCAATACTCACACTTACTCATGGCTTGATTCATTCTTAATAAAGTACGGTAAATTGTAATGAATAGATAAGTAGGCACTCCTGTAAATAATAATAAAAGAAAACCAAAAATATTAAGTAATGAATCGAATTATTTTATAATTTTTCTTTGTCCCACCATTACAGTCTTATTGTACAACATCACTCATATACACTATTAAGTTTTCTATGTTCGTTTTGAGACGTGTAAAAAGTCACTTCATATACTTAAACTATTTAACTTGTCTCGAGGCAGTCGCAAAGAGTATTTTGTAAAGAATGGTTAGCTAGTCCCTATAGGGTTTCCATCTCAGGGATAGACAAGAAAGTAAAGCCTCATTGTAGTAAACGTTCGAACGTTCAGTTTGTCTAGAAAACTGATAGATGTAAGCTAAATATGCTAGTCAATGTGGATGCTTTATGATATATTTGATATGAATGCACGATACCACAGACAATGTCTATCCAGTAAGAATTACAAATATTCAACAAACCAATACACTGAATAAAGTACAAATGTCTTAAAGTATGGATAAGGAGACCATTGAGCCCTTCACTTAATTTCTTCTTTAGCATGTTAAGACTCCTTTATTTTGATTTTTTAAAATTTTTGTCCTTTCCAATGAGTTTCAATTTCTGGTATGTCTGCGTTCCATAAATGTTCTATAAAGAGGAGATTTGACAAGCTTTTGCCCATGTAAGGATGAATTCCTTCAGATAAAATTCTCTTTCGAATCTTTGCGAATGCATAAGTGCAGGTGATGAGGTATGAATGCTGTTGATTGTTTAATTTTGAATGTTGGTGATTTGATACTATTTATCTATCTCCGTATACGGCATCATTTCCTTTTCGGGTATTACGCGCAGCGTGCGCGTCAGTGCTGTGAAGTTAAAGAAAACGGTTTTAGCCGTGTTGTTTAAAAGATTAGTTTACATGTTAAAGAGAGGTTAAAATCATGATTTCGGAACTTAGGGCCTAGAATGAGAGATGCTAGCCACTACTACCTTATGCTGGCGTCACATCGATTAAAGCAGCCGATGCCCACACGATAAAGGATTTTTTTTTCAAATTCGGGTGTGATCGTAATATCATCGGGCTATTCGTAAGGCCATCTTGAACCATCGTATGACCGCCGGCTTGACTTGTCAAACTTCGGGAGTTCTGTCAAAATCTTTGGCATGCCAAAAAAATTCCGATGGCACTCCCGAAGGACCATCTTCAAAGCAGGTTCGTGTTATCATCTTGCCCTTCGTAAGAATTTTGGATTATTGATGGACAGCACATCATGTATCTATCTGTAAGTGAAGTTAAAGTCAGAAGCTAAGTATCGTTTTGTTCTTCAGAGACCAAAGATTGAATTAATTCAGCTTCGTATAAGTAAAGAAAAATGTCGGCAAGGAGTGGGGCACAATTGGTTCCCATTGGAATTCCGACAATTTGTTAGAAGACTTTTCCTCTAAACACCACAAAAATGTTGTCGATCAGGAAGTTGAACATCTGAATAATATCTGTTTTGGTGTACTTATTTTTAGAATCGGACTTTTCTTTCACAAAGTAGGTTTTGTCATAGTTAAAAAAATATATTTGCGATTGCCGTTCCTGCTTGTAAACACATTACTTATACTTTTTGCGAGTCTTTCTTTCAATTTAGAAATTTAGAATGTGCGATCGTTGTGTAAAGTGTCGAAAAATCGAAGGCTTTAATCGAATGAACTCAATTGAACTGAGCGGATTTCAGATGTTCTAATCATTCCTTCGAATTCTTTAAAATCCACATCAGGTTATACCGTTTCGAGAATATGCTGTCGAACAATATGTTTTAAGTCCAGATTTGATTTCAGTCAAAACTTTAGTAGTAAGATCGATACAGATTTGGTTGTACATTTGTGGAACCAGCAATGAAACATTGTTTGTACGGATTTTTATGCATTTTAGGTATACAATATAAATACTGAAAATCTAAATCTAAATTGTCCGTGTCAAAGCCAAAGAAAGCGAGAGCTATCGTTTATTCCTGAGGCAGAAAGGTTTATTGGAGTGTTAGAAGGATTTCCAGGTGTCGAATCCATACCCAACTTTTTAACAAGGCTATCGAAATAGTACTTTTTGCAAGTAAATGTGTAGTTATTTGAGGCTTTATCAGCTGGTGTGATGACATAATGCTCTTGGGGGTATGTCAGCTCTGTGATAACATCAGGGATTTTAAAAATAGCTTCGAATTCGGTTCACATTTGATTGTAATAGGTGAATTTTAAATAAAAGTACATCTCTGATGAATTTTAACCATTCGGAAAGGGTTTCGAGTTGTACATCCTCTTTCATTGCCCAACGTCTTTCATATTTCTCACAAGAGTTCATGATAATTTTTAAAATTTTGGTTTCATGTAAAGGATTTACTTTCTCTGCATTTGGGACCCGTTTTAAACAATTCTCTCAACTTCTACAATTCTCTCAACTTGTCGGTCTCGACTATACTAAGGTCACCAGTAACAACGTGTCCGCAAGGAATTTCAAAGTAGTTGAAATCCGATGTAGATCATTCGCAAGGAAATGGATGTATTGAAGGGTTACATGCACTTGGATCAGTACACTGCAGGAATTGTTTGTAATTGTAAATTTTAGATAAAATTATTGGTGTGTAGCTATAGAAAATATAAGGAGTTTCTTTTCTTATGAAATACATGTATGGTGGAATCTTTTCTGTGACAGTTTAATGATTCAAAATTTGACCAAGATTAGATTGATCAATTCCTTTGTTTGCAAATCTAAATGTAATCGATGGACGGTCAGAAAAGGTGATGGCCATATGATACACCCTAGATAAATCATATGAAGTAGATTTAGACAGCATTTACTTCGTGTGCGGTGAGAGGGATGATATACTAAAACGTGCACGTGTACTGCTACGGTGGATGTATTTTAAAGAACCGATTAAGACACTTCTGCGTAAAATAGAAAGTAGATTCAACTTACGATTAAATGACTGTCGTCATCACCAAACAATACACATTTACTTGATAAGTACATCAATATGTACATCGAGACAATCACCAAATTGGAAAAATATTCATGTAGCTGTTGCGACGGGTGTTGCATGTAATCAGTAGACGCTTATCATCTCCGGGCACATGGACTTACTTCGGAATGTTATTCATTCTGAGGTTCGCAACCGTTCCAATGGAAATTCTAAAGAGTTTTCCTTGCCTTTTGGACTTTGAAACTGAATAACTAATAGGTACTTCTTTGATGTGAAATTTTTATAATTATTACGACAAGAAAATAAAGAAATATGCTAATGATTCCAGGTGACCTACATGGTTAAGCGTGATCAGTTCGGCTTAGATTAAGTCTGTTAAGGTAAAACTTAGTGAAACGCTACTCAACCAGAACATATTTGTGAACAAGTGACTATGTCACTGCAAGAGCCTTTGGATGCTAAAATAAAAAAAAATGAACACCATAACACCTTGTTCCATTAGAAAAATTAAAAGTCAATCGATCAGAACAAGTAAAATTATGTTTAACAGGCTTTTGGATCAATGGAAATGCATGCTAGGCTTATATGAAGATCTGTTTTCTTCGTTGAATTAATCCAGGTTGCAATTTAATTGCTAAGAGAAGGGAGGAGATCTCCAACAAGACCCCGTTGCAGCATCAACAGTAAAACACCTAAACACCCGATGCAAAAACACAAAAGACGAGTACAGCAAGAGACGGAAAAGAGACACACGACATGTAAACATCAAACACAAAAGACTACACATAAACCGACGAGACCAATGGGCAACCGGTGCCGACTTTGGACGGCCATTTGTCACGCAAGTAGCAAATGGTGTGGTTATCCTGGATTACGTGCGCACAACCCTCTCACTTCTCCAATTACCCAGAGGTCTCGAGGAACGTACAATTGTGGTGTAAAACAACCTTCTCACTGTAAGATGACATCACACAAACAAGACCGCGAAACGTAGAGGCCCCAGAGACACAGATGAATATGTAAATGGATATAAAAAGAGGGCATGCGTAATACAGTCCGTGCTCTGCTAAGCTATATCAAATATATAAAATATTTCTTGTTTTGAATTCTGATACCGGGACCAATGAGCACCCTTTCCCTCTTGTTCTTAATTAATGTTTCTAGAAAAAAATACGCTTTAAGCCTGGTTTTTTTATATTTCAAAGTTGTCATTCTTGATAGGGATATGTTTTTTCCATATTTGTAATTCATGTTTGGTCCTTCGTATTCAGATGCTGACGAGGGTCAAACTCAAAACATGCATGCCTGGTCCATGCTGCAAATTTATGTGTTCTTACATGTAAATGATGCTATTGAATTTGAAGACGTTGAACATGTTGAACATGTGTATAACTTGGTGAGTGTCAGTGCTGGTCGACCAGGAGTCATTTCATCAACGTATTCTAAGTCTTCATCATATCCCATCCATCCTGCTATGTCTTTCGGCATATTTTGGACATAATAACTATCACCCTCTTGGCCATATTACATTGTTTAGATTGAGGATCACTGACAAGGGTTAAGTACCCGAAACATGCATGTCTGGTCCACGCTACAAATTTATCTGTTCTTAAATAATGTTATAGAATTGAAGACGTTTAACACTATAACTTGCATAATATATGTGACATGATTTGTTTGATATTTGAATGTGTTTAAATTTCACTAATTCGCGAGATGCTCTTTTGAAAGTGTCAACTGCTGTGCGTTTCGTGCTAGCGGATAACTGCGTTGTTCGTTGGATTCAGTTGTGTTAATTATATCATCTCCGTCTGTTTGGCCGACTTTATTTTTCTCTTGAGAAAGTTATATACATTTGTAATTGTTTTGTGATTTTTGGAATCTGATTTCGGGTTATGTATCTGGCTTTTGTCAACTGATTGACAACAATTGTTCGTTCTTTGAGAAATCTGAGTATGCGGAAAAGTGGGAAGGTTGTGGGAACGTTATCCTTAAAATCACACCATTTTCCACTAACGTGGCAGATGACCGTCATTAGTAGTCGGCACCGATTGCCCAGTATACGTAGTATCGTTGGTTTATTGATGCCGTATTTAGTGTTTTTGTCATTTTCTGTGTCTCCTTTTGGGCTTGTCTACTCAATATATTCGCATGGTGGTGTTTTTGTGTTTGATTTTGGTGCTGTAATCGAGTCTTCTTGCATATCTTCTTCTTTATTTCACTCTCTCGTGCATCTTTTTTTTTCTTTTTTTGTTACATTTGGACATAATTTTTACAGATTTTTGCCATAGTCATTGTTTGGATTGAGGATCACTAAAAAGGAAAATGTGCAGTCCATGCTGTAAATTTATCTCTCTTTAAGTGAAGCTAATGAATTTGAAGACTTTTAACATATGTACCACTTGGTGAGTGACACTACTGGTGGACCAGGATCCCCCGTGCACACATTTAAGTTGGTCGTTTCTTCAATTGCATAAGAAAGTTTCAGGTTACAAAATTTTCTCAACTTTCTGAAACTAAGTACCTGTAGCATCATATCCCAGCTATCTTACTACATCTTTTGAAATATTTTGGACATAATTTACACGGATTTTTGCCATTTCCATGTTTGTATTGAGAATCACTGATGAGGGTTAAATACATGTTGCCGAAACGTGCATGTCTGGTCCATGCTATATATTTATCTGCTTTTAAATTATGCTAATGAATTTAAAGACCGTTAACATTTAACTCTCCTAATGAATTGTAATATAATAAGCGACATCATCTTATTGATTTTTAATTGAATGTTTAGCTATATAGATTGAATTGAAAAAGTCACAAATGTACATGCAATTGATGAAAGATATCGAAGTATTCATCATCTCAAATGCGTTTCTAATTAATGCTATTAAATTTCTGTGATGAGGTCAGTTCACTGCTGGTGGACCAAGAGTCCCCAAGGGCACATGGAGCCAAGTTCGATCAATTTCGGTTAGTCGTTTCATCACACGCATTTGAAAATTTCTGTTTACAAAATTTTCTCAAATTTCTAAAACTTAGGTTCTGTAACATCATATCCCAGCCGTTTTACTGTGTCTTTCGGTAAATTTAGGACATAATTTTCAAAGATTTGGTCATATTACATTGTTTAGATTGAGGATCACTGACGAGGGTGTATAACCCGAAACGTGCATGTCTGGTCCATGCTGTAAATTTATCTGCTCTAAAATGATGCTAATGAATTTGAAGACGTTAAACATTCTTTAATAATATAAGATACGCCATTACAGACAACAATATTACAATCTTTAATAAATCCAGTTAAGTTTTACATTATAGTAGGACAGAATAAAGTTAAAAAGATGAAATTGATTTATATATTTTTATGAATGATAAAACGAAATCAGAGACAACAACTAGATATTAGACAGTCACAAACTATAATGTCATCGTTTTTTTTACATAATATTTAATAACACCATGATGCTGAATGATAAGGAATTCACAGATCCTCTTGTAACGTAAGCTTACAGGACTACATAAGGAATTCAAAGGTCCTCTTGCAACGAAAGCTTACATGACTACATAAAGAATTCACAGGTCCTCTTGCAACGAAAGCTCACATGACTACATAAGTAATTCACAGGTCCTCTTGCAACGAAAGCTTAAATGACTACATAAGGAATTCAAAGGTCCTCTTGCAACGAAAGCTTACATGACTACACAAGGAATTCAAAGGTCCTCTTGCAACGAAAGCTTACAGGACTACATGTATGTAATATCAATTTCCATCAAAATTTGAACATCAGAATCTAGTGGTTTCAGTTTGAGAAACATCGTTCTGAATAGAACCCCGACCAATGCAAGAATTTTTAGTCTTATTCAATATTTTGATATCGATATCAACACAATCATTCATTACGTTTCCACCATAGGTTGGAACTACACATATCAATATCTGAAAATTATGAAAAGTATCCAATTAATTTTTTTTTAATTTAAACTTTACTTATATTACAACGTTTAACAAACAAGTTACACAAGTTATATCAATGTCTCACGTTGGCTCAGATGTTGGCGTGAGGGGGTCCACGGAGCAGGAGGAAACCGGAGTACCCGGAGAAAAACCCCTGCAGAGGCCTCGGTGGGGGACTATCTACCCTCCCACATGAGACCTTTCGCCGAATCTCGGATCCGAACCGGGGACTTTAGAGGTGTGAAGCGAGCGCGCTACCACTGCGCTAGCCCGTATCCAATTCTAAATAACGATTCAATTGATATAAGTATTACATGTACCTGAATGTGTTTTGATATTTGTTCTTTTCTACAAGGCTGGAAATCTTTTTGAAACATTTTCCTTCTCTCTCAGCCAAAGAATATAATGTAAACACTACATGTAAAAAGACAAAGGATAAGATAAATGGCTTATTTTCCAGTGAACTCAAGAGACAAGAAAACACCAGACATCAAATCATTTCGCGGTATTTTCATTGAGACGTCAATATAAAAAGCATGACAACACATCAGAGTGTTTCAAGATGGTGCGATCAGCTGTGATTTCACAATGGAAAATTTTGCCAAATAAAGTGATGTCTGGTGTCTGTGTTTATAAAAACAAGGATAGGAACGGTCATATATTTTATCTGGAAGATGGACCATTGTATCAAAATGAGTTCATTCTTCGAGCAGATATTGAATAACATCAATTTATCAAAATGGAAGTAACCGGATGTGACAGTTCTACCGAATTGAAGCGACGGGTGTTGCATGCAAGCAGGAGATGCTTATTCTTCCTGGGCACCTGGTCTCACTCCCATATAGGGAGTTTGCTTCTTTTCATATGGTGGAGGTTTTTGTTTGTTTGCTTTGGTTCCTGTTTTATCCTGATTTTGTATGCCTTCGGTTTCTGATTTTCTGAATTATCGATTTTGTGCTGTAAACAGGGATATGGTCATTATCCATATTTGTCATGTAAACAGAAAAAGCAATTACCTACCTCCCCCCCCCCTGTTTTTCATCAATTGAGAAATATACTCAATGATAGGATCTAAATCGAAGGACACTTCTTTTATAGGTTTAATTTTATCAAACTCCTTCACCTGCTTCCTGAGAAGGTAATAGAAATATTGAGAAACCCCCCCTCCTCCTTGTTCGCTCAGCTGAGCTAAAAAGGAGATCGATGTAAGAAAAAGTTTATTTTAAAATTCAAGAAGTAATTATTCTCATAAAGTCAAAAAGTGGAAATGTACTCGATTAATATTTTTGATGATTTGAAGTATGTATTAAAACCTTTTCTGAAACTGAATATTTAGTAAAAAGCGAAATATTAATTTTCAATTCACGAAGCTTTACGTACATTTCTGATTGCCTTGAAATTGCTTGAAGTTCTTCTCCAGCCTGAGCCATCAGAGTATACAATAACAATTTCTGTTGGAAAAAAAGAAAATCATTTCAACAAGTTTGTTTTGCAATAAACAGATCGGCTCATATATTCGCAAAATATCGACACAAATAATGGTGACTTTGACTCAGACAGTGCATGTTTTGTAGATAAAAATTGCTTTTATTTTCGTGTGAGAACATCGACAGTGGGTTCGGCTAGCCAAACCGGGGATGCTTACTCCTCCCGGGGCCTGGTCCCACCTCTAGCTTGCTTGAGATCCGTCGATGCTCAATTCGATGCTCTTTTGTTGTGAGTGTTTATTGATATTGTCGTCAGGATCCTCTTTATGTTAAACGTCTTCAAATTCGTTAGCATGATTTAAAAGCAGATTAATTTATCTTACTGTAGTGCATCGAATACTGTCATCAAGATTGGTAATTGAGTAATGCTAGAGAAGTTCGGGTATGAATCTGTAGATGATTTTATGTATGATAAAATTTCCGTGAAATAAGGCGATTTAATTATTTTCTTATTGTGTTGCTAACATCTCATTCACAATATGAACGCAATCTAATAATAATGATAATAGATGAATGGTATTATGCATATCAAAACCCTGATAACCGTCAATCATTCAATTTGTTCTTATTCATACATGGGACGTTGTCAAACTAGATATCTTGACGCAAAACAAGAGGCCCAAGAGGCCACAACGCTCATCTGATACTCACGTATTAACATTAGATAAATGACAGCTAATTATTTAAACTAAAGCCATGCCAAGCGCCTGGACTAATTTTTTAATGCTCTAAGAAGAGCCCAGTTCTGTACCGGGAGAAGAAGAAAATGGTGATGAAGAAAAAATATTCTGATGTTTGTTATTGTCCATGGATATGAGAAAGACGACGACTGATCACATCAATTATGAGCCTTAGGTTCAGGTGAGCCGAAGAAAAAATATGAAAGCACAAACAGGAATACAAAGTTCAAAGCACTGAGATACTCAATAGCGATAAACATGCAATAAGTAAATTCGTTTCATTGTTTATATTTATTCAAGATGCCTTTAAACTCTTCATGATCCTGTAGTGTACATCATTCTTTAATATTTGTAATTTTCAATTCAAAAATATTCTTATGTTTGCTATAGACATTTCATTTGAATGTTAAACGTCTTTAAATATAATAGCATCATTTGGAACCTGATAAATTTACAGCTTGGACTAGACATGCACGTTTCGGGTTCTAAACCTTTATTTATCAATGTTTACACAAGATGAATTTGAATATAATGATCCCTTTTCTCAGATTGTTCACTTATCTTTGCATTCTAATTCAATAATGTCGAAGGGTTCCAACTCTATACCTTCTCGAAGAAATTTCCAAACCAATTTCCATGCACCAGACACGTGTTTCGAATATTAAATTCTCATCAGTGATGCTAGATGCTTCTGTATATAACAATCAAATTAATTCATTATCTTATAACTGCAAAAGTCATGTATCACTATAAGAAAGAAAGGCAACTCTTGAATATATTATGAAAAAAAAATTATCTGAGCTAAGCTAAAATATCCTCAAAGATTTTATTATTAGTAAACATATGGCCTTAAACTGATCAGGGAAAATTAATGTATACTAGTTCTGATACATAGTTGGACAATTAATCAAACATGATAATAAGGCACAATAGGTGTAACTACAGGAAAACATTTTCGCGGGGATTCCCCTAGTTTTTGACTGATGAATAGTACTGAATAAAAGGTGTCACGCCATTGGTAAAAAATATTGGAAATAAATTTAAAGCACATAGATCCAATTAAATATGACAAGAAGTCATCAAACCATTGGATGACTTAAATATGACAAATATGAGTAAATTAGTGTACAAGACCACACATTGAAAGACAGGTCAATATGCGCATTTCTGACAAAGTCGAAAAAAAATGTTAAAAACGCGTCAAAAAATTTGACTTCGAAGTGGAACCAAAAACAACAACACTTATTAGACGTCCTTCTAGATTATTCAGATGCTTTGGTTTGTCAATATGTGCCTCGTTCCAGAGGAAGAAGTTTTTCGAAGGTGAGTACCCCTGTGACCTACTTTTACCTTTGGATGCGCCACCTGTTGACAGATCTGGACAAAAAACAACAACACTTGTTTGGTACCATGAGTACTTCTTTCCTACCAAGTTTCATCAAAATATCTTCTGTGGTTCTTGAAAAGAAGTCCAATATGCATGGAAATACCCCCCTCGTTTCTTTTTTTTTTTTTGCATTAGAATAATGTCAAAGGGTTCCAACTCTCTACCTTCTTGAAGAAAATTCCAAACCAATTTACATGCACCAGACACGACAAGACAAGAAATAAAAAATCATGCAAAATCAGAAAAATAACATTTTCAACCAAAATGAATATGAAACCATTGAATGAATTAAATCTGACAAAAATGCAGTAAATGAGTGCACAAAACCACATATTTATAGAGTAATTCAATGAAACCGTTAAAAAATGAGCATTTCTGACAAAGTCCAAAAAGACCTCAAAACCACGTCAATGTTTAACGCCTTAAAATTCATTGGCATCATTTTAGAACAGATAAATTTACAGCATGGACCAGACAAGCACGTTTCGGGTATTTAACCCTCCTCAGTAATCCTCAATCTAAACTATGTAATATGGCCAAAATATGTGAAAATGATATCCTTAATATACCGAACGACGTTGCAAGATGGCTGGGATATGATGCTACAGGACTTAGGTTTGAGAAACTTGAGACAATTTTGTAAACAGAAAGTTTGAAGAAACGACCAATTTCCATCTTCCGGATCTTTATGCCGAACACAATTTTTGATAACCTATCTATGTAGATTGTATCGATAGATTTCAGATCCATGCAGCGGTTCCGAAGGAGAAGATTTTTGAAGAGGGATACCCTATTTGACATTTTTGGCCCCGCCATGGATCCACACCTGAACGCATCTGGATTCAGGACACAATTTTTGTACGGGACCTTGAGTACTCATGTGTACCAAGTTTCATTAAAATCCATTCAGCTGTTCCAGAAGAGAAGATGAAAATGTTAAAAGTTTACGACGGACGGACGATGACGACGACGCCGCTGGACGGACGGACGCCGGACGGATTACTATGACAATAACTCACTTGAGCTTTGCTCAGGTGAGCTAAAAACATCCAACTGACGTGGAACGTAATGCCTAGATCAGAACCTATCTGAAGTTCTGTTATTAAGGTTAGGGTTGTGACTACAGGGAGATAACTCTATTTTCATATCACATAATATTTCAAATCGACAAAATCGATACATGGTATAAGCTCAGATTGTTACATTATTTTTGAAAAAAAAAAATTATAACCCTTGAAACTTTCATTGCTGAATGGATATTTTTGGAAAAAAATGCATATTTTTTTAACGAAAAATCGCCGAACATAGGAAAAAAATTGTCATTTTCGCATGAGTTCTGCTACCAAAGATTCAAACATCAGAATATTTACTATCCATTATACTCTTTAAAAGTGAAATAATTAGAAATTAGAACTTCAAGTTGAACTCTATGTTTTTAGGTCAAATTTTTGATTTTCTGCACAAATTATTGTGCTATTTATAGAAACAGTCATTTTGCTCAAAAACTAATTCGGGTACATATTGATTTGACTGCTTTAGGATAAAGCAATAACCATAGTTATATATGTAGAAAAAATGTGTAGCTGGCGACCTTCAAGCTATTAATAAAAATAATGAGTTGTTGCCATGGCAACCAGCAACATAGTTTTAATAAGAAAATACTCTCCTTAGAACTGATTATTTTATCAGAATTTCTCAAAATAGCATTTAATTCATCCACAAGCTATAAGAATCTTGAAAAATAAGGATATATATGAATTTTTGAAAGGGGTAGGTTCACGAACACCCAAAATCGGCCCTAATTTTTTGCGAAAAATAATTTTATGAAAATTATGATTCAGCATCTCTTATATTCATCTCAAATACCTGGCGAAATAGAAAGTAAATATTTTACATTGTCAAAACGTCACGTGCGTTCGTTATGACGTCACATTTTGACGTCATTTACTCTGCATGACGGAAAATGAAGGAAAATCGCCATATTTTGTGCATAAATCTTTGAAATTAGTATAGGCGCTAACCCTTACCCAACATAAATTTTATGTAGATCGAAAGATAAATTGCAAATCTAACTATTTATAAGAAAATTATTTTGGGTGAGGGCTGGCGCCCTACTTGTTTTCATACATTTTGACCAGAATTATGCCAATTTCTTAAGATTTTGCTGCATTTTACGACTTTAAGCCGACTTTGAAGCCATATCTTTCGTTGTATTGCACGTATTTTAAAATATTTATTTGGTATTTCAAACAACCACACATTTAACTTCCTTGGTACGTAATACTATCGAAATTTAAAACACTCTAAAATTAAGGCCGATTTTCCATGTTACCGAACCTGCTCCTTTCATGCATTTCAGAGGTATGAGAAGTTATGATGTGGTATTCTCTCAAATGACAAAAATGTTCAAATAGGCCAAAATGGACGTTTATAGCCAAAAAAAAAAAAAAACGGGCAAATTTTGATCGTTTGATCTTAATAGTTTGAGGAGATGTTCCTCTACATATGAACCTATCCATATCTTCTACCTCATTTCTGTTAAAGTCGCCACCCTGACCTTAAAAGTACCGTCGCGAGAGTTGCATACGGGACGACTCTCACTAACCGACAGACCTTGAAATTTCAATTTTAATAAGTCAACACACTCACACTCTAAATTAAATGCCATTTTTTCACGAACGTATACTGCGCTATGCTATCATTGGAATATTTCCAAAATGAATTTATTCATTAATATGTTATCCTTTGTCCAAAATAATGCATGTACTACGCTAGCACAGTAAGTACACAGGTAGACTTTATATGGTAGAAAACAAACGACGGAAGGGGTATACATTTGACAACACAGTTTAAAATTGTCTTTCTGTCTTACTTTGATTTTTTTTTTTTCGTAATACGTGTAATACGATAAAATGATAATGAAAACCTTAGTACATTTATATAAATTTTTACAAAGTATCTGTTCCATTTCAGCTTGCTATTTCGGGAGCTACAATTGTCGAACTTTGTTTTGAAATTTGAAACATTGAAATTGGCGTTTCATTTAGAGTGTGAGTTTGTTGACTTATTACAAATCGAAATTTTAAGGTCCGTATTCGAACTGATAGTCGGCATTCCCATTGTACCAATTGTGCCCCACTGCTTGCGGAGTTATTTTTATATTCTCACGAAGCTGACTTCATTCAGACCTTGATCTCGACTGGCCGAAAGCACCCTGCATCTCAGTTCAATTTTACCTTCAGATACATAGATGACGTGTTGTCCATCAATAATCCGAACTTTGCAGATCATCTACATGAAATTTATCCTCATAAACTAGAGATCAAGGAAAAAACAGAGAGTGACAGATCTGCTTCGTACTTGGATATACTCCTATATCTTTCAACGCAAACAGCCGTTTGAACACCTCAGTGTAAGACAAGCGTGACGATTTGAACTTCCACATAACTAACTTCCCTTTCATGAGTAGCAACATTACGTCTTCTCCTGCATATGGTGTTTTTGTTTCTCACCTGATACGGCATGTTCCAAATATGAAGATTTCAACATTAGAGCCAGACGGCTTGCAAGATCCCCCTTTCCAGAATGATCAGCGACATTCTACATTTTGATTGAATGGCTGTCATCATCACCAAGGAAGACATACTTACATGATATGTTCATCAAACTGTACATCGAGATATTCACCGAATTTGACAGGTTTCAATGGAGCTGTTGCGACGGGTGTTGCATGCAATCGGGAGACGCTGACTCTCCCCGGGCACCTGGTCTCAATTCGGAATTTTGTTCATTCCGAAGTTCGTAACAGTTCCTGTGGAAGATCTAATGATTTTGCCTTGCGTTCTCGACTTTGAGACTGAATAACTGATGGGTACTTCTGTAATGTTAATCTTTTCATTTTTTCAAAATGTAGAATTTGTTAAAACTTCTTCATGATACGTACATCAATATTTACATCGAGACAATCACCGAATTTGACAAGTTTTCATGCAGTTGTTGCGACGGGAGTTGCATGCAAAGAGGAGACGCTGACTATCCCAGGGCACCTGGTCTCATTTTGGAATGTTATTCATTCCAAGGTTCGCATTCGTACCAACTTGCCTTCTCGACTTTGAGACTGAATAACTGATAGATACTTCTTTAATGGTAATATTAATGCACTTTTCAATTCATCTTTGAATATTGAATTTGACAAAAAAGAAAACTGCTCCAATGGTATATTCTCACCTTCTTCGGAAAGTATGGTCGTAAGTTCTTCTTTCAACGTAGGATCAAAGACAATAAACAGTTTCATGTTTTGGTCTTCTTTCAGCAGCGCCTTTGTTGAAGTGCTACAAGGGATTATTTCTTTCACCTCCAAAATTTTCTCTGAATGAAAATAAATGGCATTATTTCATAACGTATTCCGGCAGCGAAAAAAGAGATACATGTAATGTTCTGATTTTGACCCTTTTCAAAAGTACAAATCTACTGTAAATAAAAGATAAGTAAATTTGTCGTGTTTTTACAATGTTTATACTTTGAAAAAAAGATTACAATAAGTCCTTATTGTTATTGCAATGTTTCTTCATAACGAATTTGCTTGACTACCCTATTGCGGTAACGGAGATTTCTATAATCGTGTTATTTAGCACCCATTTTAGCTCACCTCATAAAGAAGGAAGATTTTTGGTATCAATGTTACGAAGTTTTATTTCTGTATTTTGAAGGAGGCCAAACTTGCACAGATGATACATGTAAATACCTCTAACCAAGACTATACGATTGTTCTCGCGCACTCTTCTATTGTCTCTATTGTTATGACGTCATCAATATACTTGGGCATAAAAGGTGCCAAAGTTTTAATCAATGGTAGGTGACTAAATGAAAAATCAGAACGGACACGCTGCACGCCCTGTATTTGCGATCTTGCGTATTTGAAGATCACAAATCTACGTTCAAATGTAGGTCATGAGTGCGTATCAATGTTCAGAAGTTCGAAGTCTTTTTATTTAAGATCTAAAAATACTAAACTTAATGAGATGATGCGTCTGAACGAGTTGATTACAAACTTTATTCAAATGTAGATTGTGACCCATATTTTCCGCTTGAGTGCACATGTTAGGATGATTTTGGTATCAATAGTCTACTTCCTTTTTCTGTTTTATTAATTCAGTCGGTAGCATTTTCGTTGGTTCTCAATAGGACGGATTCTAAAATTAAAAACTGCATAATCCTTGACCACTCCCTGTGTACTGCCATGGGGTGATGTTTGTAATCTTTGATTATGCTATGCTTCAAATATGTATTACTTTATGTTATGGTCCGTCTTACCGTCTCCCCATATTTCTCTGTGTACCCACTTGCCTACATTCAGTGGAAGTAATACAGATTGGACACACTTATGTTTAAATTAACAATGAGATTTTCATTTTAACCGTAGGAAAAAAACCCCAAAAACAAAAACCAAGAATAAATGTTAAAAAATAGAATTGTTGGGGTGTTTTTCTCTATGAAGTTCTAGTGCTGTAATCAAAGCAACCCTCGATTAATGTGGGAGTTGTTTCATATGTGACCATTGTCGTACAATAATGTTTTCAATTATTTATTTCTAAGATTATTGTACGATAATTGTGTTTATATTTGACTACAAATGAACATTGAAGTACCCATCAGATTTTCGGTCTCAATATCGAGACTGTATAACAGCCATATCGCCGGTCGGCACTTGCTTTTGAAGTTTAAAAACGAAGTCACGTAACAAATGTTTTGCATATGACGACATTGCACCACGTCATCAAAAACACGTCATACTGACTGTGCTGCTTGTGTGAACAAGAATAGCACAAGTGATTTTGATGGCAATAAAGATACCGTTTCAAGACATAACACTTAATCAGGTAAATTCTGAGGCATTTTGAAATAAATTGGGCCTTGTTAAGGGCAGTTTTTCGCCAATGATCTGTTCACCTGCACTTTATTGCTTATTTCTTTTAAAATCCCTCCTGAGAATGATTGGGAACAATCTGAATGTAAACATTATATATCACTGGAGACACCAAAACCAAAAATTGTTTGACGATCTGTGCCTTAAAACTCATTTGAGAGTAGAGAGTACCCGGTTCACATGTACAAAACTCGGCGTTGCGAACTGCTTAGATTTGCTCAAATGAAACATGACACAAAAAATCCACAAGGTGTCAAATCATCAAACAAATGTTCAAAAATCCATTACCGCTTGAATTTGGTGTATTCTGACTCTGTAATAATGAATTTTAATTAAAAACGGGTCCTCGTATTAGCGTTTTTATTGAGTACTTATTGACTAAAATTCTGTATAGATATAATAATTGGGCTTCCATTGAAAAGATAATCATTGATTTTTGGCCGGAAGTGCTAAGGGGAGCATTTGTGTCAGCTTTTAAAATCAACCGTGAATGCTCAATTTTCGATGGATCTTTAGCAGCGCTGAAAATTATAGAAAATCACTTTCAGAGGGATTCAGTTATTTGTAATGAATAATATCTGAGTATTATTTGTTGTATACTAATTTGTAAAATTTGAGATATACAAATACGGTTGTTTTAGCCCAATTTATTCATATTCTGCCACTTTGTGTGTCAAGAGTTATCCGCCCCTGACTCGGCGTTGCTTGGAACAACGATCGAAGCAGGGATTGGCGTTCCGGCTGATAAGGCAAAATAATTAGAATGTATATTGGAACTGTTGCGAACCCTGTAATAAAAAATTCGAAGTCAGACCAGGTACCTGAGGAGAGACAGTGCCTCCTGTTTGTATGCATTCCCCTTTGCAAGTTTCATGAAAACTTGTTTCGATGTGTATATCCACAGACATCAATTGGAACGAATATCTGCGTTCTGATAATGAGCGCGCGGTCGAAGCAGAACGAACCATCTGATTAGTTCTGTATACCACCTGTCAACACTTATGTTTTTATTGCATAAACAATGGGCCAGAAGAGAGTAACTATTAATTTTTCATGCACGTTTCATAGAAGTCTTGGTAAACGTTTTATTTTAGTCTAGAATATGTAATTGTGCCGGTAAAAATTATTAAAATGAATTTGGTCAATGTCTCTGATTTCATTAAATTTGAAATTAAAATCAGACCTACTTGTCTTTAGAAGTGTCATGATAAGAGTGTGTAAAGCGGTAAAAGTCGGGATAATACACAGCATGATCTCACTAAATGCCTCCGGTATGACAGTCACCATTTGTACATAAACTGAAAAAAAAAATAATAATCGCTATTATTAACGTGGGCTCTTTATTGTAGGATAATAACATAAATAATGATATAATAATGATATAATAATAATAATAATAATAATAATAATAATAATATAATTATCGCTATTATATAACGTGGATTCTTTATTGTAGGATATCAGCAACAATTACTTCTCTATCAAATTAATTATCTTGATTTCGAAGTACGAAGAATATTATTTATACTGTCCAATATAGCTCCGTTATTAATACCAAAAAGTAATTGCAAATATTTTTTCAGAAAGACTTGATTAAATTAATGATAAAATAGCTTTTCTCCATAAGACTTCTTTAAATTATACAATACTCTATTACATGCTAATTTTGTAAAGGTATTTTGTTTTACCCTTAAGCTTTTTCGTTTAAATAGAGCTTTATCAATAACAAATGGTTGTTTGCCGACGAAGTACGTCGGAACAATACGCGACGAAACGAACAAAAACATAAAACATAGGCAAAGCAAAGCGTATCATCCCCTCGCACGGCAGGAAAATCAGTGTGTGTAGTATACAAGCAAAATAGATAAAGTTCATCCTCTAGTCATAAGGGGAAAGCGTTAAAGTTAATTTGGTTAAGATCCAATCAAGACTGAACCATGTTGGCTGTATACACGAATTTGACGTTTTCATATCTCTGATTGTCCTTGACCTATAACCTTGAAAATCATAAGGTTCAAAACGGCACCTTCAAGGCTGTATACAAGAATTTTGACAATGTCCTATCTGTGAGCTTGACCTTTGGTCTATGACCTTGAAATTCAATAGGGTCCTTTCTCTTCCTATGAGAAATCAGTGTATAAGGTTTTGTCAAGATCTAATCAAAACTGCAACCTCTAGGCTGTATGCAAGGATTTTGACCATTCCCTATCTTTGACCTTGATCTTTGACCTATGACCTTGAATATCAAAAGTGCTCTTCCTTTTGCCATTAGCAATCAGTGCAAGACGTTTGGCGAAGATAGAAATCATAACTGCATCTTCCATGATGTACCAGGATTTTGACCATTTCCAATCTGTGATCTTGACCAATGACCTTGAAAATTAACAGAGTTCTTCATCTTGTCATTAGCAATCAGTGCATCAAGTTTGGTTAAGATCTAATCAAAACTGAGACCTCTAGGCTATATACAAGGATTTTGTTCATTTCCTATCTGTGACCTTGACCTGTGACTTTAAAAATCAATAGGGTTTTTCCTTTTGTCATAAGCAATCAGTGTATAAAGTTTGGTTTATATCTAATTAAAACTGAATCCTCTAGGCTGTATACAAGGATTTTGTGACGCACGCACGTACACACTCATTTACAAACAAACGACTGCGTTACTATATCCCCCTACAACCAAAAGAAGCCCCTTATATACACCCAGACAAAAGTTAAGCAACACCCATTAATTTCGGAGTCCTTATACTTTAAGCGATAGCACCAAGAAGTTTTCGTAAAATATATCAGATACCAATTCTTTTGTAGATGACTTTACACCTTTTGTTAACATATAACACTGAAATGATATCGAAATTGACAAAATTACCTTGGATAGAGCCTCAAATGAAAAGAATGTACTTTTGAGGGAAAATATTGTAGAATAAAGTTTGAAGGGAAGTATTGAAAAATTAAGGTAACAGTTACTTGAAAAAAGAGATAAACCACATTAGGCTCAAGATTCATTAATCTAATACGGTTTTCTTTCAAAAATTTAATATTATAATTATTCTTTCAGTGGACTTCCGGTTGAGGTTTATTCCAACTACCCTCATTCGCTCTCGTTAGGAAATTGCCAATAATTCCCGTTAAAGACATTGCTTGCTCAAAATTGCTTTATATTCCATGTTCACCGATGTTAATGATGACAGCGAAATTATGCCGCAATTTGGTCGAACTTCCGGTTTTTAATTTTGTCATGAAAAGAGAAATTTTACGATTCGACGGATTAATCTTTGAACCTAAAGTGACATTTTGGCAGGTGGTTGTCCCACATGAAGATTGATGTTGGTCGAACACGGTTTGATTATAAAATTCAAGAAAATCGTGCTCACGAAGGTGTTATTTTAAAGAAAATACGGAAAAAGCACCCAAAAAGATATCGCAGTCAAACTTTATTTCTTTGATAAAAACGATAGTTATAAAAATGCAACATCAAAATATCTTATTCAGGGTCTAAATGTGTGGCTGATAATAAATTTAGTTCTACCGGTACGTAGGTGCTTAACTTCACTTCCGGTTTCATAAACGCGCTTTTTGACACGATATATTTTTCAAAAAAAATTATTCCCAATTCTGTTGAGATAATTCACATTATCTCATATTTTCAATTCATATTCAGTTTTGAATTTCATCAGATTAACTATTTGATTCATTGCAACCATACTGAACAGCGAATTTTACGAGATAAATCAACCCCATAAACTTGATGTCGAACTTAAATTGTTTAAAATCATACCCGTCCCCATTTCGATCCCGATTTAAATAAGTTGCATAATGCAATTACGTTAAATAAAGTAATTTTATCGTCGTCAAAAGTAAGATCTATATCATGATACATAATTCTCAAGTATTTTCTATCAAACCAGCATTTGCTTTAAAAACAATTCCACTGTTGCTTAACTTTTGTCTGAGTGTATATATCTCTCCAAAATTAAAACAAAATTCTATTATTAAGACAAAGACATATAACTATATAATTATGTATTTATCCATAGTGTTCTTATTACTGACTGCAGTACTGATACATATGAGTTTGGTCGTATTCGTCTTAAAATAATTTGTTTTCATTTTTGAAAGATATACCATGTTTATGTACACAATTCCTTTTGTTTGGAGAGGTTCGTCGCTTTTCGTTCGGGCGCACTTCGTCGGCCAAACCAGTCTTGTTATTGGTAAAGCTCTAATATGAAGATAGGCGGAAGATGTAATTGTCCTTGTAAATTCGTTGAGTTGGTGTGGCATGTTGTTCATGATTAAAATTACGGTGAGGAAATTTATAGACGATCGACAAAAGTAGAAGTAATCGTCTTTGAACTTAACATGGATAGGATTGAATCGTTTACAACAACACACTTTTAAGTTGAGAATGAGACATTTGAGTACTTAACGAAAAATTACAATGCAACCTTAACTGTATATATTTCAAAGGTTTTCGTTAAATTTATATCAGAATAATAAAAAAAAAACTAAGGCAATGAGAAAGACAAACAAGTCTATAAACTTTAAGTCTTTATCTTTTTACATTATACATGAAGTTACATGTATATTGGTTTTTAAATCAGTTTAAACCCTTACCTATGGCACACACGATAAAATCTCTTATGGCAACATTAACAGCTGATAGCATGAGCGGATCCTTTATCTTTCGCCACTCTAAGAAAAATGATCCATGTTTTTTCATCAAGTCCATCTGGATAGCGACTATTCCAACAAAGGAAATACTATGCGTTATCAGCAAGACATAAAGCCATATCCTTGTCCATAGACTGTCAGCATCGTCGTCTCCGTTTCGGTAGTACATCGGCATGAGAACGCATACTTGTTCAAAAGTTGAAGATATTGTCGAATAAAACGTTCTCAAAACAAAGTACACAAAGACTACAGTGATACTGTAGATCCAACAAAATGATATAGATATGACGTCAATTCTTTTCCCTATGCATGATTGCCTTGATGAAAACAACTTTTTCATTCCAATTACAGAAGAAATTATCATAGTAGCTTCCATACCAACAGCTGACAAAACTCTAATGAGATTGCACTGCCAGATCTCTTTCCACTCATCATGGCTAAGACCATAGTGTCCCTTGCTTGCGGTATCCTTCAAAAGCAATCCGAAAATTGATAAACAAACAATAAGATGCGCTACAGACATGTGAACTGATATATTTGTTAGACATGAACGAAATCCATTCCTTCCTTGATGATAAATATGAGTTAGAGTACCATAAAAAATGAACAAAACTATATACCATAAGTAAATACTCATGTATCCCGATTGAAGCAGATAAGAACAAGAAGAGATTGAAATTTTCGGCGCTTGACAATTTTCAAAAGATACAGTCTTTGGGCGAACACAGCACAACGACCATTTATCTACCAACAGTGAGTGCAAATTGGATAACCCGAAGAATATATCCTTTGTTACAGCTATACCATTTCCACGTATGTCTAAATACTTTAATAAGGAAAGAGAACCAAAAACACCTCTTGAAATATATGTCAAATTGTTGTTGTTTATATGTAATGTTTTCAGTGACTCAAGGTCCTTAAATATACCTGTTTGAAGTTCTTCAATAAAATTATCTCCGAGCGCCAAAATTTCGAGATTTGTTAAATTGGAAAACAAAATTAGATTCAAATGCTTCAACTGATTGTTGCTCAAGTAGAGTTCCCGAAGATTGCGGTTGTTCTGAAATGCGTCAGGTGCGATATTGTCAATGCGATTTCTTCTTAGATCCAAAACTTGTATATCCCCCATTCTACTCAGAGCTTTAGCCGATATGTAGGACACTAAGTTATCGGACAATACCAACTGAACGATATGCCGAAGCCAGATCACATTTGTAAGATTCCTAATGTAATTTCTAGATAGATCGACGAATTTCAAGTTATAACAGTATGCCAAAAACCAAGTAGACTCGATGTGATTGTCACTCAGATCAATATTCGACAAATAACAATACACATAGTGCGATAAATTGAGATAATGAGAGTCCCTTAGGAACAAGAAACTACTATCATGAACATTAGAATGGATGCCAAAGACAACATCTGTAACATTAGAGTGTGCTAAGGATATTTTTTGAATGACTGGCTTGGCACAAGGAAATCTCAATGCAAGAACAGGGTTCCCATCCAATATAATAGTGAAACCTCTCCCCGGATTTATATATGGATACAATAAAAAATTATTTGACACATCCAAATTGATCAGATTCGGAAACGCGAAACTTAAACAGGAAATGTCTCTTAAATTGCTGTTCGAAAGATTTAAAGACAGTAATTTCAAACGCGTAAATGAACAAATGTTGCTCATGTTTAGAGGATATCCTGAGACGTCGATGCTACTAGCTTGACTTGGAATATTTGAAATGACGCGAGGATTACATCTATAGGTATCATTCGTGCAAACAAAGCATCCAGATGGGCAGTATGATTCTGGACAACCAATTTCGTCATCCAAATGAGGGCAATGGGGTATGCCGTCGCATATTTCCTCCTCCCTGAGGCATATTACTCGTGCAAATATATGTTGTTGTTTACATATATAATCAGAAGGACATCTGGTGCTTGAATTGTGGTATGGTAATGTTGTGTTGCTCCTTAGACACTTGCTTATCAATGAAGATGGCACAGTTTGTGGTAAGCAACTTCCAGATATGCATTTTATTTCTCCATTACTGCATTGGAGTTCTTCAATGGAAATGAAATTAGATATGACGTTATCCAACCCCATTAAAATACAATTTCTCGACATACTACCCTTACCTTTTGTAAATTGTTGTAATATTTTTCTAAGAAAATAAAAATTTATTATAAGATGATTCCTAGAAGATATATAATCTTGAGCCTCTTCCATCTAGATCGTCTAAGGAAAAAATTGGCAATAAGTAGTATTTGTCCTGATTTATTTTCGATAACAGCAGCTTCATTCCTATATGACACATGACAACTAATTAAATATGTTATCAAAACAATGTAGAATTTCTTTAGTTATGTTTTGTTACGTGTAATCAACATAAAGCAAAATTATATATCGTAGAATTAATTAATGCGAGACTTACTGTGCGTAACAAAACACAAAATATGACATTATTCCATAATTATGCACCACAATTGTAAGTTTCTTTCTTGTTTTCTGACATCGCGGGTTGTTTACGGTTTAAAGAAACGTAACATTTGTAAAATGGATCTCTCCATAGGTTCAGTTTGTAGACATGACTTTGCAAAGTAAATATATTGTGACGTCACACAACATTACATGTTACGTAACACTAATGCCAAATTCACCACATACAACTTCAATAGTTTAACCTCCGCAAATATTATTAGTTGTGATCATGAAAGTTGAAGTACCGAAAAAAGTTGTCTATTTATACAAATAATATCATTCTTTAGCGGCTTCTATTGTTTAGATAAGTTGGAGTATAGTGTATACATTTGTAGGAGTGAAACGATACGCTAAAAGTGAATCTCGATATGCTGCGATATTTTATTAGCTATATTGCGATGTGTTGCGATATATTTTTAGTCCCCTACCGGCTCGCCGGAGGGGATTTATAGTTTCCAACCCGTTTGTCTGTCCGTCCGTCTGTCCGTCCGTCCGTCTGTCTGTCCGTCACGCTTTAGTTTTCCAGATTTTTTTTCGCTGTCAATGCATATATTGAACTCATTTTTGGTATATGAGTATATCTCAATGTGATACAGATCTAGTTTCAGTTTGGTGCGATTGACCTATTTTACAAGAGTTATGGCCCTTGGACTTCATGAAATTCTCAATTTTACAGACTTTTCTTCTATATTTAAGCAGATATCGAAATGATTTTTTTTACATGTGAATACATCTTAGTGTGATACAGATCAACTTTGAGTTTTGTTTTGATTGACTTATTTTTACATGAGTTATGGCCCCTGGACTAAGCAAATTTCATGAAATTCTCAGCTTTCCGTGCTTTTCCCGGCTGTTGTTGTAGATATTGAAATAATTTTTGATATGTAATTACATCTTAGTGTTATACAGATCAAGTTCGAGTTTGTTTTTGATTTACTTACTTTTACAAGAGTTATGGCCCCTGGACATAGCAAATTTCTTGAAATTTTCAGTTTCTGGACTTCTCTTGACTGTAACGTTGTAGATATTGAGCTGAATTTTAGTATGTAAGATAAATTATAGTATGATACAGATTAAGTTAAAGTTTGGTTTGATTGAACTGTTCTTACAAAAGGTATGGCCTCTTAGCAAATTTGATGAAATTTCTGTTTTCCAAACCTTTTCTAATGCATATATTGAACTTATTTTAATGTGGAATTCATCTTTTGGTGTAAGTACAGGTCAAGGCAGAGTTGCATGACATGGATTAATGCCGGTAGGGGACTTATATCGCTTGCGATTCATAAATTTATTTCTTTTCATTTTTATCACTTCTGATGTAAAATGATGTTCCACTTTGTATATTTGTCCATATTGTCAGTATTTTCTGATACAATTTCACATTGCCAATGTTATTTGCTTGAACGAAACACACACAAGTCATTGGATCGTTTTCATTGCATTTGTCATAATCAATTTCAGTCGTGAGCGATGTGGACCGCGTGTTTTCAATAAAACATACTGAAATCAAAGTTATGCAATGATTTATTCACTTCATCTATAAGGGCGCGATATATTGTGATGCACATTTTTTATATATCTCAATATCTCGATATATTGTTACATCCCTAGTATACGTCTTTCTGACATTATCAACTTGAATGAACATAGCAGATTAAAAATCCGTAAAAATCGGAAAGATTTGCACATATGCCTCACTCTTGTTATTTACTGTCTTTTACGTTTTGATACTGTCTTTATTTAGTATGTTTTATCTATGTTTTTACTTTTGTTTGAAAAGCTGCTCTAATCAATGTACGTATGAGAGTGGTTGCTTCCAGTTTCCGTAGTTCGCCCCAGCCTTGTGTGTGTTTTACATTTTGGGATTGAAACATAATCTTTTAAAATACGTCTTCGTCATCTTTTATCAGTCCGAAAAATCGCATGTATTTCTGAATAATTTAATATTACTTGTATATAAAGATTTTGATTGGTCGTTAGAAGTATATTATTCCTCATAAATTGGTTTGCTTAATTGGACTCGCCATCTGCCGGAAATGCTTGACAGACCTTCTTTCGACCTAAACATACTATAATGTGGTAGTTGTAGTTACACTAATTGTCCGCACAAACTGACGTTTACATGACGAAAAACCATTGTGACGTCAAATGAAGGTCAAATTCAAAACAAATGGTGACCTTTTTCCGTTGAGGTTATTGTGTACAACTAACATTTTCCTTATTATATGAAAGCTTTCCCTCTTTTCGGAGGGTCTGCGACGCAAGACAGTTGGATATAGTTATGGCAGAAAGGTAGGAACATTTTCCTTTTTGAAATTGTCATTTTCCTTACCAGGACACTGCCATAGGCGGTTGCTAAAAGAAGCTATCTGAGCGGATACTTTTTTCCGCTCTTGTTATTACAATTTTGTTTGTAGTTTAAAGTAGTAAACTAAATATAAACAGATGTAAATCTAAGATCTTCTAATATTTGATTAAATCATAAGAATTAACCTTAACAATTTTACAATTTATTGAGATATAATATGGTATGCACACTTTATAATCCGCGAATAATATGGATTGAGGCGGAACGCACTTATCATAATCCGCTTCGTGGTTTATAAAGTGTGCAACGCATCAAACCATATTACATATCACTGAATTGCAAAATTGTTAAAGGTAATCCTTAAACGAAAGAAAGGAGGGGATCTCTGATTTTTGCGCCAATTACATCAATTTTCCCCCTATAAATAAACAGTAAGATTCATATCTGACCTTCTTGTAGTCCATTTGGAGAGCATTCTAAATAGAAATAAAGAGAAAATATTTATCAGTTTTACGAATATATCCATGAGTATTTAGATTAATAAAATCAATTATAAGAACGGCATCATACTATATCTGCATGCCACGAATATGCCATAAATATCCGTAAATTTTATGCAAATGACCTTTAATTGATAATAAAACAAGAGAACCAACCGGACAACATCGCTCACATGAGTTGAAGACAAAAGAGTGATAGTAACATGTTTGGTGGGTGCCCTCGAGTACTTGCTTCCTGTAAAGTTTTGTGAAATTATGAGTATCAATGTCAGAGATATAGAAATTTCCTCAGCTTACCAGAGCCCTCTGATATGAAACAGAAAAGACAAACTTGATAGAGAACCTCGAGTGCTCGCTTCATGTTATGTTCCATGAAATTCTCTGCAGCAGTGCAGAGGAGAAGTCAAAAATGTGTCTGCAAATTAGAGCTGTCGGTGGCCATATCTGTTGATCGATGGACAAGAAAAACACAAACTTGTTAAGGGACCTTGAGTATTTGCTTCCTCGCGTAAAAAAAATAATGAAAGATTTTCTAGACCCATTAAATGGTGTTTTGATTGAGAGAGCATTTGTACATCGGATCAAAGGGTTTCTTTCCTTAAACAGACTACCAATCATACAAATCATGGACATGAAGTGACCTATGTAACATCCTGTTACGGACACTAGGCTTGATACTTGACCAATCCACAATTTTACATGTACACCAGTGTATTCTTAAAGCTGAGCTCCCAGGATTTAAACGCAAATGACGTAATATTTTTTTTGGGGGGGGGACGGAGATTGTTAGATACAGGCTCTAACAATCTCCGTCCGTCCCGTGCAATAGAAACAAGCTATAGCGACCTTTCACACCTGCTGACGTATGCATACTAATGAAGGTACGACCCAAATGCAATGTATATCGCCCTAGTCCCGGTATATAAGACGAGCTTCAAATCAACAAACCGTGACATTCAATGATTAGAAATCTGAAAGGCAAGAACCTGAAACGAGAAATGCAGTCAATCGATTGAAATTTGTATAACCGATATTTGGTACATATATTGAAAACTAAATCGAATATTTTCATAATTAAGAGTGAAAAAGTAGTCGTACTATCATGTACCCGCAAGTACAGGCCCAATACAAATCTGAATTACATCCCCCACCCGCAATGTACATTTCACATACGTCAGCAAATAATTGGGAACATTTTAACGGCATGAACATTTTAAAATACCAAAAGTAAAATACCAATCTCTATCTTTGTAAATCCCTGAATATGTCAAAGTTACCTCGAAACCCCCCCCCCCCCCCCCGGCCGCACTCGCAAATAAACACGAGTTTCCTGATTTTTACTTATCTCATTTATTACAGCTTCACAGATGTTCAAAAACGAATTCTAGTCAGCTGCAATCAAACCAACGTAAACAATGAATGGACAGGGGGAGGGGATGTCCAGGATACCTACTTAAAAAATTTTTGAAAGTAAAAAGTTCAGCTTTATGAGACGTTTAGGAGGGCTAGAACTCATATTTTCTTATTATATAATAAGAAGTCCTTCATCCCCTTCTTTTCTTTTTTTTCAAAAAGTAAAATTCTGGATCCACCCATGTGAATCCCCATTTTCATTCGCCATATGAATGAAGGTCAAGGCAATATTATGGATTTTTTAAACCTGAAATTAACGCCTTAGACAGGTAAACCTAATATCATTCTTGTTCATAAAGTGAAAATGCAATATGTATTTTACTCCTTAGAGAAGACAGGGCCCCGACCACCTGTCCTCTCTGAATGTCAGTCGGACTCCTCGGGTGATAACATACATGAGCTCGCGGCGACACAGCACGGATTGTATTACGTACGCCCTCTTTTTATATCAATTTACATATTCATCTGTGTTGCTTGGGCCCCTGCGTTTTGCGGTCTTGTTTGTGTGTGGTCATCTGACAGTGAGGAGGTTGTTTTACACCACAATTGTACGTTCTTCGAGACCTCTGGGTATTCGGAAAAGTGGGAGGGTTGTGCGCACGTAATCCAGGATGACAACACCTTCTGCTATATCCGTGGCAGATGGCCGTCCTAAGTCGGCACTGGTTGCCCATTGATCTCGTTGGTTTATGTGTAGTCCTTTGTGTTTGATGTTTCTGTGTTGTGCGTTGACGTTCCTTGTCCCTTATGCGTCTCTTTCCGTGCTTGTCTGCTTTGTGTTTTTGCATTGAGTGTTTTGGGGTTTTGCTGTGGATGCTACAACCTGGTGTTGTTGGAGATCCCCTCCTTTGTTTACTATTTTACTTGATAAACAAATGAATTCCTCCATCTTTCCTTTGCCATGTCACTTCCGGTATAAGCAGGGTTGAGAGTGTTCGCTTAGTTTTTTTCAATTAAAACGGAGAAGGGGGATTCTCATAATGAGCATATTTTGAATTATTTAAAGAATATCCCTCGTGGTCCATGGACGAGATTCAAAGGTTTGTTGCCAAAATATGTCAGAAAGTTACCAGGTAAACATATACCTTGCCATTGTACTTTTTCTTTTCCTCAATTTTCATATTCTTTCAACCTTTGTATTCTTTACTTTTTTGTTTTTTTTTTCACTTTATTATAAGGTAAAGGTAAAGTATTAGCTTACTTTTACATGAGAGCAGTATTAATTTTTTTTGAAAAGTAAGTGTTACATAGAGTGATTAAAATACATTATTAAAAACAGTGCAGCTGAATCGTGCAAAAAATTGAATGAATTGTGCTAACTTTCAGGAGGTCATGCTCTGATTTCAAAATAAGATTTATACGTATATGTTCCTCTGAATCGCAAATGTGTAATAAAGCAACAGCTGAGCAATCTTTATAGTGAGAAATGGTGAAATTTTACAATACTAATTTTGACTATATAGATTAGCAGAGAAACTATTTTGAAAAAAAATGTAGGGGGTGGAAATAAAGAACAGAATAGACACAAGCAGTGTTTTTTTCTTCTGAAATTCAATCTTGCTATATTGTCAAGTCAAGTACATGTATGTTGGGCAAAGGACAAGGTATAAAATGATTGGCATTCGAGGGGGAGGCTCACCCAACTATTTGTTTTAGAAAAATGTCACTTTTTCACTTCGCTAGCAAATGCTATTCTCAGCTGACTTTGCATGTTACTTTCTCTTTTGGGTCATATGCTTTATACATATGGTACAAATGTATTTCAATAGCACCATATTATGAAGATGCTATATGCTTTGCGTAGGCGGATCTATAGAAAGTTTTCAAAAAGGGCAGGCGCGTAGCCAGGCGTACTCTAGTACGCAGATGCTTCCGCTTCGTTTTGCAAAAAAAAAGAATAAAAGAAGTGCACAAAGGGTCACTGTCCGATTTATATGAAAAATCCTCCCCCACCCCTTGAATACCACAAGGGTTTTTCCCTGGACCCAATAAGGGCCTTAAAGCGATCCTCAAACCCCCTGACCGAAATTTGCTTCCACTTTAAAAGTACTCTGGGTACGCGCCTGAACGCGAATTTTTAAAAGAGCAAATTAAAAAAATAGGAAAATTAAGATAAATATTTAAATAAATTTACATACTATATTACTGATTTTCAAAGTCTACTGATAATTCTTATGTGACTGACGAGCGACAGTGGGCAAGCAAGATTTTTGCAAAATTGCAGAAAAAACTATCTCGATACACCCAACGCCATGGCGTATTTTGAATTCAAGATACATTTAAAGTTTGCAGCGGAAAAGATGTATTCTTTTTAAACTAAATTATGTAAGTACAAACTGTCAAATAAGACCATCGATCAGAAAAAAAATGATGTCTGTTTGTCTACATTTGTAAAAGGTGAAAGCAAAACCGTGGGTAGGGATAGATAGGGACCCGATACGCCCTTCTACAAAAAAGAATCCACCAATGCTTCTATAAAAATAGGATAAGAAAAGGTTATCTATTCCAACGATACATGTTTATGTGAACAGAAAAACGATCATCTCCAATGAGTTAAAGGAGATCCTGACGATAATCTCAACAGCACTCACAATAGAGCACCAAATTGAGCATCGACGGACCCCTAGCAAGCTAGAGATGGGATCAGGTGCCCGGGAGGAGTAAGCATCCCCTGTTGGCTAGCCGCACCCGCCGTCGATGTTCACGCACGAAAATGAAAACAAAATATAAAATGCATACACTGTCTGAGGTTAATTCTATATAGAAAGTGCTATGGCGACAATGTCAGGGAAAAAGATTCAAAACACTTACTGTCAAACCCCTCGCGGGGAACTTTTTTACGAGTTCCACACGGCAAAGGGCATAGTTAAAGGAGATCCTGATGATAATACTCAAATCATCTGACAAAAGCATCATTTTCTCAAATAGACGAAGGCATCGAATTTGAATTGATTTTTTACACTTGATAAAAGAAATATCAAGTTATTGAAACAAGAGGCCAACGGAGCCACATCGCTCATCCGATCGAAAAATCGATAATGGACAATGTTGTGGAGGCCCTTGAGGCTTCCTGTAAGGTTTTGAGAAATTCTGTGCAACAGTTTATATAATGTGCGGCGGTTGCAGAGAAGTCGAAAATACGTCAGCCAATCAGAGCCCTCGGCGGCCATATTTGTTGACTGATCGTCACGAATAACACAAAGTAGGTAGAGGGGTTTCGTGAAATTTTGTGCAACAGTTCGGAGGAGACTTCGAAAATGTTAAAAGTTAACGATGGACGGACGGACGACTCGCTACGGCAATAGCTCACTTGAAATCGGCTAAGTTGAGGTAAAAATTAAACCATTTCAGTGTCATAGAATGTAAAAAATTCAGACTGAAGTCTTTTGACACCAACATTATTTAACACTAGTCATTTTTTCTAACTTTCAATTCTGAATCTTTAAAAGTAAGCACATTACTACTGAAAATAAGCACATTACTACTGAAAAAGACATTTTATTAGTAGAGTTGGTTTTGTGTGTGGTTTTTTATACGCCCGTCATTTGACGGGACGTATTATGGTATGGCGAAGTCCGTCCGTCCGTCCGTCCGTCTGTCCGTCTGTCCGTCTGTCCGTCCGCCTATGGAACGCAATAACTTGAATACGCGTCAACGGATTTTTATGAAATTTATACATAGTGATCAGACTGTGGAGAGGAAGCCGCCTTTCGATTTTCAGGTTCATCCGATTTGTCATTACAGAGTTATGGGACTTAGATTTTTAAAATACAGTGAAAATATACTAAAATATTTAAAAATTATTTAAAAATCTATTTCTGGTCGAAATGTTTTGAAATTTTGTATACTTCAAGTAGAAAGGATGCTCTTTAACATATGTAACGGGTTTTTAATTTTTTTGTCGCATAACCGAGATATTGTGTGTAATAGGAAGGGTGGGTGGGTTATATGCACATACATTTTAAGCTAAGGGCAAAATATAGGCGCATGGAACGCGATAACTTGAATATGCGTCAACGGATTTTCATGATATTCATACATTATGATTGGACTGTGGAGAGGAAGCCGCCTTTCGATTTTCAGGTTTATTCGATATGTCGTTACAGAGTTATGGGACTTAGTTCCCCGCGAGGGGTTTGACAGTAAGTGTTTTGAATATACTTCCCTGACATTGTCGCCATAGCACTTTCTATATAGACATAACGTCATACAGTGCATGGATTATATATATTTTCATTTCCATGCTTCATAAACATCGACGGCGGGTGCGGCTAGCCAACAGGGGATGCTTACTCCTCCCGGGCACCTGGTCCCACCTCTAGCTTGCTAGGGGTCCGTCGATGTTTAATGTTGTGCTCTATTGTGAGTGTTGTTGAGATTATCGTCAGGATCTTCTTTAACTCATTTGTGTCACACTTATGCCCTTTGCCGTGTGGAGCTCGTAAAAAAAGTTCCCCGCGAGGGGTTTGACAGTAAGTGTTTTGAATATACTTCCCTGACATTGTCGCCATAGCACTTTCTATATAGACATAACGTCATACAGTGCATGAATTATATATATTTTCATTTCCATGCTTCATAAACATCGACGGCGGGTGCGGCTAGCCAACAGGGGATGCTTACTCCTCCCGGGCACCTGGTCCCACCTCTAGCTTGCTAGGGGTCCGTCGATGTTTAATGTTGTGCTCTATTGTGAGTGTTGTTGAGATTATCGTCAGGATCTTCTTTAACTCATTAGATTCTTAAAATACAGTGAAAATATACTAAAATATTTAAAAATTATTTAAAAATCTATTTCTCGTCGAAATGTTTTGAAATTTTGTATACTTCATGTAGGAAGGGTGTTCTTTGACATATGTAACGGGTTTTTAATTTTTTTGTCGCATAACCGAGATATTGTGTGTAATAGGAAGGGGGGAGGGGTGGGTTATATGCAAATACATGTTAAGCTAAGGGCAAAATATAGGCGCATGGAACGCAATAACTTGAATATGCGTCAACGGATTTTCATGATATTCATACATTTTGATTGGACTGTGGAGAGGAAGCCGCCTTTCGATTTTCAGGTTCATTCGATATGTCGTTACAGAGTTATGGGACTTAGACATTTTAAAATACAGTGAAAATATACTAAAATAGTTAAAAATTATTTAAAAATCTATTTCTGGTCGAAATGTTTTGAAATTTTGTATACTTAAGGTAGAAAGGATGCTCTTTGACATATGTAACGGGTTTTTAATTTTTGGGTAGCATAAGCGAGATATTGTGTGTAATAGGAAGGGGGGGGGGGGGGTAATATGCACATGCATGTTAAGCTATGGGCAAAATATAGGCGCATGGAACGCAATAACTTGAATATGCGTCAACGGATTTTCATGATATTCATACATTTTGATTGGACTGTGGAGAGGAAGCCGCCTTTCGATTTTCAGGTTCATTCGATATGTCGTTACAGAGTTATGGGACTTAGATATTTTAAAATACAGTGAAAATATACTAAAATAGTTAAAAATTATTTAAAAATCTATTTCTGGTCGAAATGTTTTGAAATTTTGTATACTTAAGGTAGAAAGGATGCTCTTTGACATATGTAACGGGTTTTTAATTTTTTGGTCGCATAAGCGAGATATTGTGTGTAATAGGAAGGGGGGGGGGGGTTATATGCACATACATGTTAAGCTAAGGGCAAAATATAGGTGCATGGAACGCAATAACTTGAATATGTGTCAACAGATTTTCATGATATTTGTACATTTTGATCAGACTTTGAAGAGGAAGCCGCCTTTCGATTTTAAGGTTCATCCAATTTGTCCTTATGGAGTTATGGGACTTAGATATTTTGGTGTTGTGAAAAAAATCCCAACGGGCGTATCTTGCTGCGTGAGCGTAGGCTTTATTTTTAAATTCATTCAGATTCGTTTCTGTTCGTTTTATTCCCTTTCCCCTCTATAATTTTCGCAAGCCCCAGCGCAAACATGTCTAATTATAGATAGGGATACCCCTAACTCTTCGATCTGAAACTTTCTACAAATTATTCGTAATGCCATATGTATATCAATAACTATTTTTCTAACCGGTTTATAGATATTACATTCGTCAGAATTTGTAATAAATCGATAATGTTTATATAGCTTTGAAAGTATAAATGACAATGAGGAATTCATATTTTCATTGGTAAGTCCAAGATGTAAAGGGATAAAATTCTTCTACACTTATTTTTTTTCGGGGGGGGGGGGGGGGTCACCTGCAACGCAAGAGCGATATATAGGGATCACTTTGGCTGTCTATCCGTCTGTCTTGTGGTCATACTGTCAAATATTTGGCTTTAACTTACTCGATATACATCAGACATATTTCAAACCAGCAGGGATGGTACATGTAAAGCATGATGAGACTCAGGATCCAATGTATGCCAAGGTCACTATCAAGGTCAGGTTACATACATGGGTTTGACATACTTGATCATGAACAGTCCTATTTTTCTTAAAGCATGGTCCTTTTTCTTCTTTTTAACGGAGAATGTAAGAAAATGTGTAGGTTTTGGGTGCAAAACTTTTAAAACCTAATTTGATTGTATCGTGCTTTCATCTGGGATCGTGCTTTCATCTGGGATAGATGACAATACCAGGGTTGATGGTCATACCAGGGGTACAGCTGTTTAACCTTTTGTTCTGTGTGTATGTGTGTTTTTTTTTTCATATTATTATTATTTTTATTGGAATTGTGAAGATTCTTTTTTATGTATAGATATTTTCGTTATTTATCCACACATCGTTTGATCTAAAATAAAAATCACAATACTCCTCTGAAATATCGCTTCCACATGTTTGAATTTTCTTTGAACGTAGGCCGGAGGGAGGGGGTAGGGGTTTAGGGTGTCATATACGACTTAAAATATGATGAATGGCACAAATGAGTTAAAGAAGATCCTGACGATAATCTCAACAGCACTCACAATAGAGCACCAAATGGAGCATCGACGGACCCCTAGCAAGCTAGAGATGGGATCAGGTGCCCGGGAGGAGTAAGCATCCCCTGTTGGCTAGCCGCACCCGCCGTTGATGTTCACGCACGAAAATGAAAACAAAATATAAAATGCATACACTGTCTGAGGTTAATTCTATATAGAAAGTGCTATGGCGACAATGTCAGGGAAAAAGATTCAAAACACTTACTGTCAAACCCCTCGCGGGGAACTTTTTTACGAGTTCCACACGGCAAAGGGCATAGTTAAAGGAGATCCTGATGATAATACTCAAATCATCTGACAAAAGCATCATTTTCTCAAATAGACGAAGGCATCGAATTTGAATTGATTTTTTACACTTGATAAAAGAAATATCAAGTTATTGAAACAAGAGGCCAACGGAGCCACATCGCTCATCCGATCGAAAAATCGATAATGGACAATGTTGTGGAGGCCCTTGAGGCTTCCTGTAAGGTTTTGAGAAATTCTGTGCAACAGTTTATATAATGTGCGGCGGTTGCAGAGAAGTCGAAAATACGTCAGCCAATCAGAGCCCTCGGCGGCCATATTTGTTGACTGATCGTCACGAATAACACAAAGTAGGTAGAGGGGTTTCGTGAAATTTTGTGCAACAGTTCGGAGGAGACTTCGAAAATGTTAAAAGTTAACGATGGACGGACGGACGACTCGCTACGGCAAAAGCTCACTTGAACTCGGCTAAGTTGAGGTAAAAATTAAACCATTTCAGTGTCATAGAATGTAAAAAATTCAGACTGAAGTCTTTTGACACCAACATTATTTAACACTAGTCATTTTTTCTAACTTTCAATTCTGAATCTTTAAAAGTAAGCACATTGCTACTGAAAATAAGCACATTACTACTGAAAAAGACATTTTATTAGTAGAGTTGGTTTTGTGTGTGGTTTTTTTTAAAGTCATTCAGATTCGTTTCTGTTCGTTTTATTCCCTTTCCCCTCTATAATTTTCGCAAGCCCCAGCGCAAACATGTCTAATTATAGATAGGGATACCCCTAACTCTTCGATCTGAAACTTTCTACAAATTATTCGTAATGCCATGTGTATATCAATAACTATTTTTCTAACCGGTTTATAGATATTACATTCGTCAGAATTTGTAATAAATCGATCATGTTTATATAGCTTTGAAAGTATAAATGAATATGAGGAATTCATATTTTCATTGGTAAGTCCAAGATGTAAAGGGATAAAATTCTTCTACACTTATTTTTTTTCGGGGGGGGGTCACCTGCAACGCAAGAGCGATATATAGGGATCACTTTGGCTGTCTATCCGTCTGTCTTGTGGTCATACTGTCAAATATTTGGCTTTAACTTACTCGATATACATCATACATATTTCAAACCAGCAGGAATGGTACATGTAAAGCATGATGAGACTCAGGATCCAATGTATGCCAAGGTCACTATCAAGGTCAGGTTACATACATGGGTTTGACATACTTGATCATGAACAGTCCTATTTTTCTTAAAGCATGGTCCTTTTTCTTCTTTTTAACGGAGAATGTAAGAAAATGTGTAGGTTTTGGGTGCAAGACTTTTAAAACCTAATTTGATTGTATCGTGCTTTCATCTGGGATCGTGCTTTCATCTGGGATAGATGACAATACCAGGGTTGATGGTCATACCAGGGGTACAGCTGTTTAACCTTTTGTTCTGTGTGTATGTGTGTTTTTTTTTTCATATTATTATTATTTTTATTGGAATTGTGAAGATTCTTTTTTATGTATAGATATTTTCGTTATTTATCCACACATCGTTTGATCTAAAATAAAAATCACAATACTCCTCTGAAATATCGCTTCCACATGTTTGAATTTTCTTTGAACGTAGGCCGGAGGGAGGGGGTAGGGGTTTAGGGTGTCATATACGACTTAAAATATGATGAATGGCACAAATGAGTTAAAGAAGATCCTGACGATAATCTCAACAGCACTCACAATAGAGCACCAAATGGAGCATCGACGGACCCCTAGCAAGCTAGAGGTGGGATCAGGTGCCCGGGAGGATTAAGCATCCCCTGTTGGCTAGCCGCACCCGCCGTCGATGCTCACGCACGAAAATGAAAATATATTAAATACATGAACTGTCTATGGTTCTGTCTATATAGAAAGTGCGAGGGCGACAATGTCAGGGGAAAAATTCAAAACACTTACTGTCAAACCCCTCGCGGGGAACTTGTTTACGAGCTCCACACGGCAAAGGGCATAAGTGTGACACAAATGAGTTAAAGAAGATCCTGACGATAATCTCAACAGCACTCACAATAGAGCACCAAATGGAGCATCGACGGACCCCTAGCAAGCTAGAGGTGGGATCAGGTGCCCGGGAGGAGTAAGCATCCCCTGTTGGCTAGCCGCACCCGCCGTCGATGCTCACGCACGAAAATGAAAATATATTAAATACATGAACTGTCTATGGTTCTGCCTATATAGAAAGTGCTATGGCGACAATGTCAGGGGAAAAATTCAAAACACTTACTGTCAAACCCCCCGCGGGGAACTTTTTTACGAGCTCCACACGGCAAAGGGCATAAGTGTGACACAAATGAGTTAAAGAAGTACCTGTAGTGGTTAATTGAAAATTGATGATATAGGTAAATACAATGTATCTCTTTATTTTAAGACAAATTTCCACTTACTTATAAAATCGAACACGTAACTTTTTTATACCGGAAGTGATGAATCCGCCTTTTGTATATGCGGAGACATGATGACGTTGTTATAGCTTTTAAACAAGGTAAGTAGCGGGTTTCCCCTAGTTATCAAGAAATAAAAGCAAATTTCTACGGAAGTGTGATATGAAAATACATTATCCAGTAGTTCTAAAGGGTTACTTGTTGAAGTAATTAGTCCGAAGATGAAGAAGGGGGGAGGGGGTTAAAAATTAGAGGTTGGGTTTATATTTGGTATTACTGAACACGCTGTCTCATGTTAAATATTGCCGATTATTTGCAAACTTGTGTTTAAAATCAAAATCATACAAAAGTTTTAAACTTTTAGACGCACGTGAAGTGTGCTTGTCTAGGGGGTTGTACTGGTGTAATTCAGATTTGTATTGGGTCTGTAATTGCGGGTACATGATAGTACGACTACTTTTTCACTCTCAATTTTGAAAATATTCGGTGTAGTTTTCAAAATATGTACCAAATATCGATTATACATAATTCAATCAATTGACTGCATTTCTCGTTTCAGGTGTTCTTGCCTTTCAGATTTTTAATCAGTGAATGTCACGGTATGTGGATTTGAAGCTCGTCTTATATACATGGACTAGAGCGATGTACATTGCATTTAGGTCGTACCTTCATTAGTATGCATACGTCAGCAGGTGTGAAAGGTCGCTATAGCTTGTTTCTATTGCATGGGACGGAGATTGTTAGAGTCTGTATCTAACAATCTCCGTCCCAAAAAAATTCATTACGTCATTTGCGTTTAAATCCTGGGGGCTCAGCTTTAAGACTTAAACTCTTACAACTGTACTGACTTTGACAACGGGACTTCAAGACGGGCCCTGTCCAAACCTCTTTAGAGAAGACAGGACCCCGACCACCTGTCCTCCCTAAATGTCAGTCGGACTCCTCGGGTGATAACAAATATGAAATTGTAACAGCTGGCAGAGCACGGTCCGTATTATGTTCGCCCCCTTTTGATATTCATTAATTATTGTAAACGTGGTTATTTCGTTGGGGAAAAAATTCGCGAATATAACATCAATACATTACGCATGGGGGAAATATTTGCATTAAAATGTCTTACCCATTGTAAGAAAAGGCAGCGGGGATATTTTCGCGAGGGGGGATTTCCGAAGTCCATTGATTCGTGAAAAACGCGAAAATTACCCCCCACGCGAAAATGCCAACGTTTACAGTACTTATTCATATGTGTTGCTTGGGCCCCTGTGTTTTGCTGTTTTGTTTGTGTGACCATCTAACAGGGAGGAGGTTATTGTATACTACAATTGTGTGTTCTTTGAGACCTTTTGTTATCCAGAAAAGTGGGAGAGTTGTGCTCACGTTATCCGGATAACAACAAATTTGCTATTGTTGGCCCTCTTAAATTGACACTGGTTACCCATTGGTTTATGTGTAGTATTTTGTGTTTTATGTTTCTATGTCGTATGCCTCTTTTACGTCTGTTGCTATGCTTGTCTACTCCGTGTTTTCGAATCAGGTGTTTTGTTGCTTTGCTGTTGACGCTGCAACCGAGTCTTGCAGGAGATCCCTACCTTTCTTTCAGCTGAGCGAATAAACGTTAATGACAAAAAACTGAACTTACTGTCATAAAGGATTTCTTCATCAAGTCCGCTGTAACAATCATCGACTCCGTCGTACAATACGCTTGCTGGTTTACATTTGTCGAAGCATTTATATTCATTCCATTTGCAGTCGGGCTGCTGTAATGTTATGCGCTTATTATTGCAATTGTTTCCAATTGAAAAATTTATAGTTTTCAAGGAACCAGACGTTGGTACTTACGAAATAAAAAAAATGAGTTAATAAAGATCCTGACTATAACCTCAGCAGCACTCACAATAGAGCATAAAATTGAACATTGACGGACACTAGCAACCTAGAGGTTGAACCAGGTGTCCGGGAGGAGTAAGCATCCCCTTTTGACTAGCTTCACATGCACGGAAATTAAAACTATATAATATGCATGCACTGTCTGATGTTATGTTTATTTAGAAAGTGTTCTGGCGACCATTTAGGGAAAAATATTCAAAATACTTACTATCAAACCCCTCGCGAACTTTTTTTCGCGCTCCACACGGCAAAGGGCATGAGTGTTACACAAATGGGTTCAAGAAGATTCTGACGATAATCTCAAAAAGAGAAAAACTTATACATCAAATAATAATAATGTTCTCATTCATCGATTTTTATCAAACCAAAAAGCAGCAAATGTGATTAGGAAATGGGACCTTAACCTATTCTGCGAAATTGTAACAAAGCATTTCAGCGTATTTTAGAGAGCACAAGCGAACTCAAAGACAGAAATGTCTCCAAAAATGTTGAAAACTCTTTATCTACCCCTTTACATACCGCCATTACTGTACACTAAAGCAAGTAAATTCTGTCTCGACAGGAAGTATAGGAAGTGACTATTGAACGAGTGCGCACTGCGCATGTACGATCGTGATATTATCCCAATGAAGATGAATGACAAAAGTAGATCATACTTTCATCCTATATTTTGAATAAATCTGATCCACTAATACCGAAAATCGTACATCCTAAATTAGGCTTAAAGCTATGAACGGTTGAGAGTGTACACACTGTGTACAGTCCTTGGTATGCCATGGTGTGTCATTGACTGCCTTACATTGTAAATCTAGGCCACTCGCACAGCGCACACATGTACATTTTTGTAGATAAGTGACATGCAACTACAAAGAGGAATGGGATGATTGTGGCGTAGTGGCTCTATTTTCTTTATCTCCAGAATTATTGTTTGAAAATATTTTTGAACGACAAGTTGTTTTTGTTTTTCTTTTGAAAAGGGCCGGGGGGGGGCATAATTTCATCAGCCCTTTGGTCTGGAATTTTCTATTTTGGAGAAAAAAATGAGCCAGTTATTTTAAGGCCATAAAACACACCCCTTCTCTCTCCCTGTTAATAAAAACTTATATATAAGATTTTCATAAAAAACTTTGTCACAGTGTTGTCCATAAATTGAAAAGATAGCACTGTTTTCAAAGTAAAGGATTACGGTAAATTATTCAACCCTTTTATGAATCAAGTTATTCTTTATTTTCTCATAACATGAGGTTATACATGTAGCACCTAATCAGAATAATGCTTCCGTTGACTATTCAAATAAAGAGAAGCCTTTTTTTTTATTTTTCGACAGTATGCATATCTTTATATCTATGTTTTGCAAATCTCTGATGATGTATTCTTATATTCTATCCACTTGAATTGAGTGTTTTCCATTTTCCTCTGTGCCCCTGGTTTTCAATTACCTTCTTTGTTTTACGATGTTTAAATGGTGGTAATTTACAGCATAACACACTCACCTCTATTTGAATTGACTGATTTGTTGCAATAGAAACAAGAAAATACTTACGCTTAGAAGACGCCCTTCACTCAGATGTGGATAACTGTTTGATATAGATAGGAGGATCTCGTCTTCGCTGAATCCATACACCCACAACACTAGTGTTATCTGAGGAATAAAGCATACTGTCCTAAAATATTCATCGTATTTTTCTCTATAACATTGACTATATATTTTTTTCAGAATTCGTAAAGTCTCTGCTTTCAAAGAGCAAAGAGAAGATAACATCGCAGTTCAACTGGACGTACAGATACAATGCAGTAACATTCTTTCTTCACCTGCGCATTCATTTCACAACTTACGAGATGCAAGAGCATGTTCTAGGAACGAAAACATGATGTTGAGGGCAATGAGACTCGTCAGTAAGCTGATTTCCGAATGCTATATAGGAGGACGGCTTTATCAGATGTCATTGAGGCTGTTTTATGGTCGCTTCAATGGTGTTTCTGTACATTTCAATTTGCCTATTAATGTTGGTACAGGACATTAATGAATAAGACATCTCAAATTGACCATATTTTGCCCTTTGGGACATGAGTGGATTTCAGACATTTCTATTTGGCATTCGTGGTAGAAGAGCAGAATATGATCACTCCTCCCGGGATTCTGGTCCTGCCTCCATTAGGGTTCGTCATTGACCTCTTAATGAAACCTTTATACACTTATGCCACATTCCCCTGGATCTTTAACTACTGACTACGATTGGTACTAAATAACAATATTGATGACCATTCAAATCCTTGATTCTTTGAAATATATTTGCACTTTTTTGAAGCCTCATTCTGTACAGGCAGATGGCGAGATGACCGTTAGCATACACAAAGAGAAAATAACAGAATAATTGAGGTAAATATGTGTCCAGTATAAATAAAACTGTTCAACTTACCCTATAGTAGACTCTTATATCGATATGACAATTTGTGCAGTTTCTGTTGGACCATTCGTAAATACCAAACATTCTGTCCCACTCCGAAAGACTCCATATAACATTTTTAGTGGTCCGTATGGAAAATTCAATTATATAGCCAAAGCTGTCATATGCATTGACCGGACTGGTGATTATGATCTTGTTTCTTTCATTCTCTTTTACATGTACCTTGATCATCAGTCCTTCTTCTTAAAAGATATATAATCATTCATTAAACTAATGTCGGGATGAAAATTGAGCATTACCAATACAAAAAGTTCTCGAGAAAAAAAAATCACAATTCTATTTCCAAACTTATAATATCAATATCTGAATTACAATTTAATACATTTAGGATTCTCTATGTACAATATCGAACAAAACACATATGAAGCAATTTAGTCAAGTACTCAATCTCCCTCCTTTTAGATTACATCTTGTTTGTATATTCTTTCTTTCGTAGAAATTGTAAAATGAGTAAGTGAAAGCTTTTAATAAACACTATCATTAATCATCTTATTCCTCTCTATCATTAATGAATGAATTTTCGATTCCATTTTTAATCAACCCATCGTAAAGTAACCCTCATCAGAGGCACTTGAAGACCTCTTGGTAATCGAAACAGTGGGAGGGTTGTGCGCACGTAATCCAGGATAACCACACCGTCTGCTACTGACGTGGCAGATGGCCGTCTTAAGTCGGCACCGATTGCCGATTGGTTTCGTTGGTTTATGTGTAGTCATTTATGTTAAACGTCTCCAAATGCAATAGCATCATTAAAGATCTGATAAATTCACAACATGGAGCAGACATGAACGTTTCGGTTACTAAACCCTCGTCAGTGATCCTAAACAATGTAATATGGCCAAAAAGTATGAAAATTATTATGTCCAAAAATGTACCAAAAACGTAGCAGTAGGGTGGGATATGATACTACAGGACCCACGTTTAAGAAATTTAAGGAAATTTTGTAACAGAAAATATTAATTGCGTTGAAGAGACAGACGATCAACCGAAGTTGATGTTTGATATTTCTATTAGATTTGGCGTTCATTGTACCATCTCCGTCTCATTCCGTGCGTGTCTGCTTTCAATTTGTGTTTTTGTTGTGGGTGTTTTGGGGTTTTGCTGTTGGTACTGCAACCGAGTGTTGTTGGAGATTTCATCAAAAGACATTTTCGGACAAAGCAAAAATATTTCATCAGTACCTTATAGTTATATTTTTGACTTTATAAATTCTATAAAGAGTGCGCGGATCCAAATTTTCTGTAGGGTGGATTAAGTAGCATAATCTAATAAAAGATATGACTAAAGGGCGCCGAAGTTGCAAGATGGTATCGATGACTAATGTAAGAAATGAAAAAAAAATCCAATCATCGTTAATTAGAATTAGTTAAAGGAGATCCTGACGATAATCTCAACAGCACTCACAATAGAGCACCAAGTGGAGCATCGACGGACCCCTAGCAAGCTAGAGGTGGGACCAGGTGCCCGGGAGGAGTAAGCATCCCCTGTTGGCTAGCCGCACCCGCCGTCGATGTTCACGCACGAAAATGAAAATATATTAAATACATGCACTGTTTCTGGTTCTGTCTATATAGAAAGTGCTATGGCGACAATGTCAGGGAAAAATATTCAAAACACTTACTGTCAAACCCCTCGCGGGGAACTTTTTTACGAGCTCCACACGGCAAAGGGCATAAGTGTGACACAAATTAGAAGTGGAAGTCTATCTCTACGGTTAACTTAGGCACAATAATTGTTGAACGCCATTTGCTTCACACGATGTTCCTTGATTTAATTTTCATTGGACGGTAACAATGTCAATTTTTCATTGAAATCTAGAAAAAAACATAGGTAGATGAACATGAAATAATGGATTTTAACTTTCATACATTCCTTCATTTCGTTTGATCCTTGAGAGCCATAAAATTTAATACGAATTTATTACTCCGATATATAATGTAACCACATTTAATAATCTAATGATATTCCTCTGATCTTTTACAGAGGATTTAGGGGTTACTATGCGTGTGTTTTACAAAAACTGACAGGGTATCGGCGAATCCCCTGTCAGAAATTGAGTTTTACCGCGAGGCGTCACCCGAGCGGTAAAACGGATATTTCTGACAGAGGATTCTCCGATACCCTGTCAGTTTTTGTAAAACATCAGTATGGTAACCCTATTCTAATGCTTTCGTCAGTAAGAAAACGTCTGCTTTTAACGACGTCGCCACAGCAACGCATAACGTCATAGCAAAAACTGCATTGAAACGTGAATCCCCCTGCAGTTTTTTAATGGCTTAGCCAATCAGAATGCGCTTTTTAAATGAAGTGCATTTGAATTGTTCTTTTCTGCGAATTATAAAGAAATAATGCAAAACCTAGAAGGAATCACATGTAAGGTAGGAAACTTTGGTCAGCATGATGTTATTCGAAATACTTATTTGACCTCTACTCAATACAATAGATATTAGTGAAGCAAAAAAAGATATTTCGCCTTTGCAAGGGATCGTGGGCATGTCTTCTTTGAAGGGTAAATGACCCAACATGAGGTATCGTATGGCACATGTAGCCAAGTACGATCAACTTCGGTTGATCGTCTGTCTTTTCAACGCATTCCAAAATTTCTGTTACCAAATTCTTGAAATTTCTAAAACGTGCGTCCTGTAGCATCATATCCCACACATCCTGCGGTATCGTCTTTCCGTACAGTTTTGTACATAATTTTCAGTCTTTGGTCATATAACATTGTTTTTATTGAGGATCACTGACGATGGTTAAGTTCCCGAAACGTGTATGTCTGGTCAATGCAGAAAAATTATCTGTTCTTTAAAATGATGCTATTGCGTCCTTTTGCGTCTCTTGTTTTGTATGTCTTCACTTTGGGTGTTTTTATGTTTTACTGGGATTGCTACTACCGAGTCTTGTTGGAGATCCCTTCTTTCATATAAGAAATAACAAATTGCAAGCTGGGCTCTATTGTCTCATAGTCTCATAATGCCCGAGCGTCCTCAGCCAATCACATTTATTACCGAGCCTCGTCAAGGGCAAGGTGATAAGTGTGATTGGCTGAGGACGCGAGGGCATTATGAGACAATAGAGCCCGGCTTGTCATTTTTTATTTCTATTCTAATGATGACCAAACTTAGACATCAATGAAACATTGACGATTCTTGGTAAAAACAAGTTCCTGTCGGTTTATCTGCTTTCAGAAAATGGGTAGGCGTGGCTTATCGCTATAGGGCCTTTATTGGAGAATAGAGCCCGGCTCGCGTCTGTTGTCTTAATAGGGAAAAAGAATCAAGTCATATTAGAATTTATCATATGAAACATGAAACATGAAGTGTCCAATTTTTTTTCACATAGAAAAATCTTCAGAACAAAAATGCATATTTCGGATAAAACAAAAATCTAGTCAGTGGTATTTTTAAAGATTCATAATTGATACATTATTCTAATGATATTGAAGATGCTATTGAACAAATAACCTTATATAAATTAAACTCACGTTCTGAAATCCATTTCCTGAATGTGGCTCTTGATCGGACATTCCATCCACATGTCGATATTGTGAAGTCGCATGTTAATCGATAGTCTAAAGATCCAAAACCTGGGATAAAAGAGAAAAAATCAAAAATCGGGAATTCAGAGAAAAAATACCCTCAAAGCGTATCAGCAGATTCACAATACCACCGAGACAGTGTAAACAAGCAGTCAACGTCGAACTGTATATCTCTCCATTGTAAAGTCAATTAATTTTTATTTTACAACCTTTAACAAACAAGTTACAAACTTAAACTAATGTCTCACGTTGGCTCAGATGTTGACATGAGGGGGTTCAAGGAACAGGAGGAAACCGGAGTACCCGGAGAAAAACCTCCTGCAAAGGCCTGGGTGGATGAACACCTACCCTCCCATATAAGACCCTTCGCCGAATCTGGGATTCCAACCCGGGTCCTTAGAGGTGAGAAGCGAGCGCGCTAGCACTGCAATAACCCGGACTCAATTAATAAATATATATGCATAAATATAATGAATATTGCATAAAATATAAATACATTTACATGTTGTAATTTAATACTTATTTTGTGAAAACAAAGCTCAAATACACTTGTCCGGATACTTCAACAACAGAAATGCGGAACTAAGGGACTAAAATGTTTGTTGAAACACAGCTCCAGAGAAAGAAGAAGGGTAACTATGAACAATCTCCAGAATCCCTTTAAGCGTAGAAGGCATTGCAGATGGTTGTGTTATTTTGCAAAGATTAAACATATTTAAATATCAAAGCATCATATCCTACCCATCCGTCTACGTCTTTTGGTACATTTCGGACATACATGTACGACCTTTCACACTCTTTGGTCATATTACATCAAAATTTGTTAAGATTGAGGATCACTGACTGACGAGGGTTAAACACCCGAAAGGTTAATTTCTGGTCCATATTGCAAATACATCCGTTCTTAAATAATGCTATTGAATTTGAAGACGTTAAACATTTGTACCACTTGGTGAGTGTCACTGCTGGCAGACCAGGAGTCCCTTAGGGCACATGTAGGCAAGTTCGATTAACCTCGGTTGACCGTTTCTTCAAAGCATTCGAAAATGTCAATTATCAAAATTTCTTGAAATTTCTAAATTGTGGGTCCTTTGGCATCATATCCCACCCATTCTGTTTCGTCTTTCGGTACATTTCACAATCTTTGGTCATTTTACAATATTTAGATTTAGGATCACTGACGAAGATTATATACCCGAAACGTGCATGTCTGATCCATGTTGCAAATTAAAATGATGCCAATGAATTTGAAGACGTTTATACATGTACTTCAAGGTAGTGAGGTGGATATTAAGATTTATTCACCCTAGAAAGATTATGTTATATTGATATTATTTTTCTAGGCTGAATAAATTTTCATATCCCTCGAACTACCGAGCAATAAATTATTTATTACACGAATTAACAAAATCTTTAGAACTTGGTATTTTCACTTTTAATTCAGCTATGTGAAACCGTCTGGTCGCGGATAATGCGAAATGTATGCATGCGCAGCAAATATTGTGACGTCATAGACTGACGTAAACATTTGCAATGAGCGCTATAACACCGATATGAAAAATAGCCATTAGCCCAAAGGAGTGGGGACTTGATTTTCATTCTCAATGTCTTAGACAAATCGGCACGTAATAATAACATTTTTACCACTTGGTGAGTGTCACTGCTTGTGGACCAGGAGTCCCCTAGGGCACATGAAGGCAAGTGGGATCAACTTCGGTTGATTGTTTCGTCTATTGTGAATGCTGTTGAGATTATCGTCAGGATCTTCTTTAAAACATTCAACGCATTCGAAAATTTCTGTTATCAAAATTTCTGAGAATTTGTAAAACGTGGGTCCTGAAGCATCATATCCCAACCATCCTGGTACGTCTGTGGGGACATTTTTGGACATAATAACTTTCACACTCTTTGGTCATATTACATTGTTTAGGCTGAGGATCATGGGTGAGGGTTAAATACCCGAAACGTGCATGTATGGGCCACGTTGCAAATTCATCCGTTCTTAAATGAGACTATTGAAATTGAATACGTTAACCATGAATCTTGTTGCATATCTACTTCTACTATAGTTACTTAGCAAGCAGGACCAAAAGGAAGCTTAAAACTTATTTTGATCTTTCTCTTCGTATTATTTTAGAAATTTAATGGGTAGTGAAGAGAAATTGAGGCACCCACTTATGTGATCATTAGAACTTTAAATCACTGCATAGTTATAATGTAGAAATTAATTTGATTTTTTGGCCTATTAGGATATTGATGAAATTAATTGCTTTAAGATTTATGGGCCCTTTTTTCGCAATTTTTTTCAAATATCTATGGGTCAAAGATTTATAAACATATTTCATTAAATTTTGCTGCAAAATCAAAAGTTCACCGACTCGTATTTCTGCAATTATTATTTTTTCCATCTTTAAATCAAGGGGTTCTCATTAACATGATTCTATTTTTCAAAAGTCTTATATCCGTAGGATATATTAGGGTAGGAAAAATGTTTGTAATATACCATATGACACAGAAAAATATTATTTGATGAATACATCTAATTTAAATATTCTTGGTATAATTTTATTTTCAATTGAATACCTAAGAAAAAAAGGGGGGTTGGGTCTCTCATTAGTCTCGGTATCAGAACCTAGAACAGGAAAATTACCAGAAATAATAATGATCTACGAGTAGTCTGTTTTAAATTTCTAGATCTTACCACAGAAGGGTACATGGCAGTATTGCTCTTCTTCCATAACGCTGCAGAAAATGCCATATCCTGGATGAGCTTGACAAGATGAATTTGAGCAAATCTGTCCTTTCTCTGTGATTGATCTTAGTTCATAATCTTCATAATTTTGTCCATAAATGTCGTGTCTTGTAAGGCAATATAAAGACAGTATCATCCTTATACCTGAAAAAGATGAAACGTTTTGGGGTTTTTTTTTACAAAAAAGTAGTTCGTTCTTTTAAAGTGCCATATACCATAAACACATTAATATTGTTAGAGGGTGATTTGGTCCGGGAATAGAGCCCGGAATATTCTACTATCTGGACAGACGGACTCTATTACTGACTGAGCTTTCAGGTCACGATACCAGATCAAACTCCACGCGACAAATATTCAGGTGTTTCAAAGTTGCTATAAAAACACCTTTGAAAAAAAAAAGACAAATCTTCCCCATAGTTGCCCTTAACCACAAACTACTTGTGCGGTTCACTCTCACGTAAACAAAATACTGTGACAAGCGGCATAGAAAATGTTGCCTGCCCGAGAATTGAACCCGATACCTTCTGGTATCTGGGCAAAAGCTCTTATTACACATTGTCAAATATTGTGATTGTATTTCAAATAATAGCAAGTTATTTTATCTCAACATAATGATTATACACTGAGCAAAAAATTAGTATGACTTTTTTCGTAAATATTCAATATAAATAGTTACGGTTAGGTCTGTGTAGTGACATATAACCCCCCCCCCCCCCAACTTATCGTAATAGAATTAAATTACAATGTATTGGATAATTCTATTACAGTCTCTTCACTGTATCTGGCTATCATCTAATGGTATACAGGTAGTAATTATTTCGAACGAGTCGCTTCCCTTCTGAGACCACCCAAATTTGACAAGGAGTAAAAGATAGCGCTTCTGTGATTGGATAATATTCATTAATACAGATATGAAAGAAAAGTACTGATTGTAGACTTTCATTGCATGTACAGCATTTCCGTGAAATTTATTTTAGATAGAAATATTTAGGGGTGCCAAATGGGGGGGGGGGGGTGTTTTTTTAAGTTTTAAGTGTTCATTTCATCCCCCTTTTTTCAATCAAAATCTAAGGGGAAAAAGCAACGTTAACCCCCAATTGTTTTGGTCAAAAGTAAGATAATTTATTAATCTCTGTTATGATGATTAACATATTTTTCAAATCAACTTTTTTACTGTGTTATGGAGGCCCAATGGAGATAACCCCTTCCCATAGAACTCTATGTTAAAGGGACCGAAAAAATAATTACTACCGTCATACCTAAAGTGTCTAGAGTCATCAGTATTACGCATGACCGTGTATGGACTTCCGGTAGCTTTCAAGCTAAAATCCCTTGATCCTCGCATCATTTTGCAAATTCTAAAACATATTTTTAGGAACAGTCCTTGCTTAATTATACGCACGTTTTCATCAAACCTAGTGAGCCAGAACAAGGAAATAACAATGAGAAATAACAATGCCCTAACAATGAGAAACATAGTGTAATCAAAGATTACCAAGCTCACCTCGCGGCAGCAAAGTTCAATTTAAACATATCTCTAAGTACATGTATATTAAGAAAATAACTCAAGTGGAAAAAAGTAGGTCAAGGTCATTTGATGAAAGTTTGATCAAAGATACATCCAATATGCAAGTTTGGTACATGTAGCACTTATACTTTGCTCAATATTGGCCTTTAAAGGCAAAATCACTCAAGCAGAAAAAGTAGGTCAAGGTCATTTTATGAACATTTGATTAAAGATACATCCAATATGCAAGTTTGGTACATGTAGCACTTATACTTTGCTCAATATTGGCCTTTAAAGGCAAAATCACTCAAGCAGAAAAAGTAGGTCAAGGTCATTTTATGAAAATTTGATCAATGATACATCTAATATGCAAGTTTGGTACATGTAGCACTTAAACATTGCTCAATATTAGCCTTTAAAGGCAAAATCACACAAGTGGAAAAAGTAAGTCATGGTCATTTTATGAAAGTTTGATCAAAGATACATCTAATATGCAAGTTTGGTACATGTAGCACTTATACTTTGCTCAATATTGGCTTTTAAAGGCAAAATCACTCAAGCAGAAAAAGTAGGTCAAGGTCATTTTATGAAAGTTTAATCAAAGATACATCCAATATGCAAGTTTGGTACATGTAGCACTTATACTTTGCTCAATATTGGTCTATAAAGGCAAAATCACTCAAGTGGAAAAAGTAGGTCAAGGTCATTTTATGAAAGTTTGATCAAAGATACATCCAATATGCAAGTTTGGTACATGTAGCACTTATACTTTGCTCAATATTGGCCTTATAAGGCAAAATCACTCAAGTCGAAAAAGTAGGTCAGATGCTGCATCCGATGCATGGGTTCATCTCAGCATCCAAAGATGAATCACTTGTGCAAGTTTGGTTACTGTAGCATCAGTACTTTGTCAGATACTGAACTACCCCAAAAACTTTAACCAGATAAGACAATGTCATTCAACCGGAAAATGTAGGTCAGATGCTGCATCCGATGCATGGGTTCACCTCAGCATCCCAAGATGAACCACTTGTACAAGTTTGGTTACTGTAGCATCAGTACTTTGTCAGATACTGAGTTACCCCAAAAACTTTAACCAGACATTGACAAAGTCATTCAACCGGAAAATGTAGGTCAGATGCTGCATCTGATGCATGGGTTCAACTCAGCATCCCAAGATGAATCACTGGTGCAAGTTTGGTTACTGTACCATCAGTACTTTGTCAGATACTGAGTTACCCAAAAACTTTAACCGGACGCGGACGCGGACGGGGACGCGGACGCGGACGCCGGCGGGGGTTATAGCATAAGCTCATCTCAACTTCGTCGAGGTGAGCTAAAAATCCGCATTTCGCCACGCTTGAATGCATTAGATGCCTGAGCGGTAAAATGGAAGCATTGATATAGTGCTTAATGAGTACATTTTACTATATGGAGTAATACGTTCAACCTTGTGGATGACAAATATGGACAATGACCATATCCCAATACACAGTACAAAATCGTTAATTCAGGAAATCTCCAAATGCATACGAAATCAGGATAAAACAGGAACAAAAGTAAACAAACAAAAAAAGCCTCCACCACATGAAAAGAAGCGAACTCCGAAATAGGAGTAAGACCAAGTACCCAGGAAGAGTCAGCATCTCCTGCTTGCATGCAACATCCGTCGCTTCAATTCGGCAGAAATATCACATCCGGTTACTTCCATATCGGAAGATATAAGTAAAGTCCGTGCTTGGATGGTTCAAATGGTCTAAGACAGAATATCATTCACCATTCTAGACAATGGGACATCATAGTGTATGACAAGTTCCCCTATCGACCGTACGACTTCCTCAATGACGATGTTAATCGATCACAAACGCATCCCTGACTGAGAAGTTTATCTGAAAGACGCCTAGATCTCTGAACAAAATCTGTACATTTGCTATTTGCTCTGGAATAACACATCAATTAACTGTTCTGGATCGTTTAAACTTCAACTTTTAAGGATTGTGTTGCACTTACCTCCCACTGCAAAAACTCCTATATCTGGAAAATAAAAGCAAAAATATATAAGATGAAAACGAGTTCATATCAACTTTTCTACAAGGTGTATTTAACGCCTTGCAATTAGAATAAGACTCCCTTAACATTCATCTATAAAGAAGCTCAATCAGAGATGTTTTTCTGTAATAAACTCAGGCAAGATTACTTAAGCCGAGTTAAAGCTTGAATGACATCTGTTTTAAACACCACAGATTGTTATATGATACACAGACAAGGAAAAGTTTCAGTATATAACACATAACATAGAAGTATATATATGTCGGCCGACTCGAGGTCCTATGGAGGTTCGAACCAGCAACCTTTCGGTCACTGGCCCGCCGCTATTACCACAAGACCTCGGCGCCGAAACCTGAAAGACGTTAATCATAACTTTATTTGAATTATGTGTATTAGATATTGAAAAAACGGCAAGACATGGAATCCATTCAATAACGATCATTCATATATATTGATTCATTGCCAATCAGGTGGTTTACTGTGTTGGGATCAACTTGCATTGTGCACGAGGAAACAAGGCGTACCCTCGGTTGAATTCAAATTAGAAAGCAACACTGTAAGAGCAATATGTTTATGGATATTGTGGAAGTTTAATCAAAATTAATTTCCAATATCTTAACGAGAGCTGGAATGACACTTTCAATATTATGACGTCATCAAGAAATTCACGAAAGCGTCGATTAATTTATATTTAAAAGTCTCGTAGAAAATTTTCCTGTAGATAGAATCAAATGTAAGTGAGTGTCACTGCTGGTGGACCAAGAGTCCCCGAGGGCATATGTAGCCAAGTTCAATCAATTTCAGTTGGTCGTTTCTTCGAACGCATTTGAAAATTTCTGTTTACAAAATTCTCTCAAATTCCTAAAACCTGGGTCCAGTAGCATCATATCCCAGCCATTTTGCTACGTTTTTCGGTATATTTAGAACATAATTTTCACAGGTTTTGGTCATATTTCTTGTTTAGATTGAGGATCACTGACGAGGGTTTATTACCTAAAACGTGCATGTCTGGTCCATGCTGTAAATTTATCTGCTCTGAAATGATGCTTATGAATTTGAAGACGTTAAACATTTGTACCACTTGGTGAGTGTCACTGCTGGTGGATCAAGAGTTCCCGAGGGCATATGTAGCCAAGTTCGATCAATTTCGGTTGGTCGTTTCTTCAAACGCATTTGAAATTTTCTGTTTTCAAAATTCTCTCAAATTTCTAAAACCTGGGTCCAGTAGCATCATATCCCAGCCATTTTGCTACGTCTTTCGGTATATTTAGGACATAATTTTCACAGATTTTGGTCATATTTCTTGTTTAGATTGAGGATCACTGACGAGGGTTTTTTACCCGAAACGTGCTTGTCTGGTCCTTGATGTAAATTTATCTGCTCTAAGATGATGCTAATGAATTTGAAGACGTTAAACAATTGTATAATCAAGGACAGACAAGAAAATATAATTTCAGAAATTTTTAGAAAAATTGAATTCGGCGTCCAAGTGTTCAATACCTCCTTAAATGATATTTCTTTTTCATAATGTATTTATGATTCACATCGTGTGATTGCAATGTCCGTGCAAAGCTCCGTGCCTTAAAAATCCCACAGAACGTTTGATTAACAGAAATAAAACTCTAAAAATTAAATCGTATTTCGAAACCTGGGTAATCAAAGAGCGGGAAGGATGTGTAAACGTATTTCGGATTGCAACACCATCTTCTACTGGCGTGGCCGATGGCCGTCCTTAGTCGGCACAGATTACTCATCAGTTTCGTTGGTTTATATGTATTCTTTCGTGTTTGATGTTTCTTTGATGTCATTTGCTGTTCCTTTTACATTTTGTCCTATTTCTGCATGTGTCTGCCATGCGTTTTGGCATGAGGTGTTTTTGGTGTTTTGCTGTAGAGCAACCGAGTTTTCTTGAAGATTCCTTCCTTTGTTCTATGTAATATGTTAGTAAAATCAAAAAGAAAAAAGCTTACATGAGCAATATAACTCGTCTGAAGAGTCGCTACAATCATAAAAAGAGTCACAGTGATACTGAGTTGGTATACATTCCACCAAATTGTTATCAGATGTCCCAAGGGCAGTATTACACATAAACTCGTCTTCATGGCATTTACCTGTGGAAATAAAATACTAGTCATCTTCACAATTTTATTCATTATTTTCTTTAAAATTGTAATTTTCTTCTTTTTTTTCCCCATTCATTATTCATAATTCAAATCAAAGCTAACGTAATCCCTTTAGTGGTTCAATTTTTGAAAACAAGAACAGATATCGGTATTACTGTAATTTATATTTCCTTCTTGCTATTGGTTACTAGATTTGTAGACCGGATGCTGTCAATAGGAGAAAGTTCCTAATTGAGTCCGTCAGATTCCACAATGCAACATTGAATTATCCTTATGAAAGAAACGTTTTCATGACTAGTGAAAACGGATTACAGACGTTTCGCCCCATTGCTATTGCTCCATGCTTATTCGCCCCAAATTCAGATCGCCCCATTTTCAGTACGCCCCAAAGAGTTGGATTCCCTGATGTGTAAAATTTGAACTTGAAATTACTTTAATTAATATCATACAAAACATACTTTCATGTACTTGGACGTTAAGACCGTTGGTACTGGATCTAGGCCTTTCAACTAAATTTTCAAATACGAGAATATTCCTTTAAAAGTGATTCATGACATTTGAATCTGTGTCTGGAGAGCATTAAAGAGCTTTGAATTAATAAAGACATGCAAATTTTCGAAAATTAATCAATTTAAAATACTAAATTCTGAATAAAATCTGCTAAAGAAGGGAAACAATTCAAACTGTACTATTTGACAAACACTTGGTTCCCGGAACACTTCTGGATTGATCGAGTTTAACGGGCTTCTTTAAAATGTGAAACGCACAAGAAAAGAAATGAAAAGTAACGAAACGAAATTTTTTTTCTTTGGCAAAGAAAATATCTATACTTAAAACATTGATGTGACGTCATGCCTTTGTTCGAACGGTCCGAAATTTACCTTTGACTGTCCAATATCAAATCTAGGTCGCGTTTATTAGAAAAAATATACGCGACCTAGATTAAATATTGGACAGTCATAGGTAAATGTACTTTGACATCTACAGGACAACCGTTACAATCCTTATTAAGAGATCACGTGACAAGAATTCCATGTATCGTGATACTAACTATTCCAATTTTTGCTATTTTTTCCGGAGTTGACAAAATCCAGCACAATCTTATATATTTAAAGAATCGGCCGTTGTGTCGGAAATTACAAGAGACACTATAGTTCAGTCCGTTTTTTTTTCGGTCTTAATTTTTTTTTCTCTCCATCTTAATAATTTTACTTATATTTAAGATTTTTGCTCGACTTCTTCTAGTCCGAAAAACCTTACCTAAATCCAGCCTTTGACGGTTATTTTGACCCAGTCCCCCCTTCCCCGTGCAAATAACCGTAAAAGACTGGGTTTAATTCAGGTTTTTCGAACTAGACTCCTTCAAAATATCTTCCTGAATTTTGTCTTTCGTTTAACCTTGCTCATAGTAAGTTGAACGTCCCCACTGATTTCTTTTCGGTATTTAAAGGCACTATATTATTTCTTGCTTGTCCGGAAAACGACAATTTTAGAGACACACCCTTTTATTCTATATATCCAAAGAAGCTTCAACTAAATCGTCATCATGCAAAGTATTCTCGTTGATTCTTTTTCCAAATATTGCATCCAATTTCGTCTTGGTTTACGGAATCTCCGTCATAATTTGTCACAACTTTTATTTTAAGTTGAAAATTTCTTCTTTTATAAACGACTCCCTACTGCTAGTAGCGAGAATGTTAGAACCTGAAGTGATCACAATTCGTCACAGTTAAGGCAATTAACTTTATGAGAACGAAGTCAAAGGTCATTCCACTTTGAAAAGTGATCAATGTTTTAAGTACGATATACGCCGAAAACAATTCATTCTTAAAGATATTGGACAGTTTTCGGCCCTGCGGGCCTCAAACTGTCCAATATCTTTAAGAATGAATTGTTTTCGGCGTATATCCAATACAGATTTTTATAATTGGAAATTCAAAACGTAGAAAAGGAGGAAAAGTAACCGGATAATTTAAATGTACGTTCGGGTATGGTATCCATGAGTTCACCTACATGCGTACAGTAAATAATTTGAAAGGTCCGGTACATTTTCTGTCAGTTTTGTTGTAAGCCCAGGAATACCATGAATAGGACCCGGATTCTCCTCAAGATACTTTGATACGGCAAACAAAGTTCCCTGGCCTCAACTCGAGATGCGTTTTCAACGGAAAAAAGTAACGCCGACCAAACGATTTGTAAAATTGAAAGAATACATGTAGGTCATTGATAAAATTGCATGAATTTTTTGCTTTGTTCCCATAAAATTACTTAAACAAGACACTTAGGTTGGATGGAACCCCCCCCCCCCCCCCCCCCCCAATATGTAACATTAAACATTAACGCAGAAAACAGTTTTTCAGACCGAACAGAGCTTTTTAGAAGTAAGGACAAGCTCAGTGATAGTTTAGTTTTGCCAATTCATCCGTTCTTTGCATGTACTAAAGAGCGAATTCTCAGAAGTTATCATTTTGTGGTAGAAATATTTTCTAGACTGTTTTGCCATCATCCCTTTTGGTTACTTTTTCGTGAAAATATCAAAACCCAATTGATTTTTTTAAAAATCGATTTGAATTCTGATTATCAAATTTGTACGATTATACAACACTAATGAAAATCAATAAATGAAAAAAACCCTCTGAATTGTCTCATGGTAGACAAAAAAGTCATTCAATGGCGCCATCTACGACACTTAACTCTCATGGGATTGCAGGAAGAACCGGTTAAACCGTTTGATTTTTTTTATTCATTTATATATATATTTTTTTTCGCGTTTTGTACTCGTACATCCTTTATTTATCTATTACAGCTAGATTATTTGTAGAATTAATCGATTACCAGGAAAGCCGTTACAAATGTACAAATACTTTGATGTCATTTCGTTTACAAATAACCATTCACATTAAAATCCAGATTTCGGTGCGGTTTTTTTTGGGGGGGGGTGTATGTATTACAAGACAGCTAGATATGTTTTTTCTACATATTTCTATACCCTCCTCTTCCACCAGATATTACTCCTATTCTGTCAAATGAAACTGCATGTACGTCTGTCAGTCTTTTAATGGCCAACACTTAACAGTGTCGGTATAGTTAGTTTATTTCTTATGACTGTTTAAACGCGAAAGTCTCTGAAAAATAATCAAACAGGTGAAAACATTCAAAGAACTAACCGACCCCAGGTATAGCAAATCCAGTCTTTTCAGTTTAGTAGGAAAAGAATAAAAAAAATCTTTCATTTTTTTTTTTTTTTTTTTTTGCGGTTTGTTTTTATTTGTTTTAATTTGTCCCTGAAAATAAATGTATTTGAAAACGTAAATTTTATTCCGAATGGTCTAGATTGAGGAAAAAAGGAGCCATAAAAAGTTTTATTTGAAAATATGCAGTAAAGAATATAATAATGCCGAATTTGTATAATTAAATCATTATCTCCATATATCTCTATTGTAAGAACGCAATACATTGTAGGTGGCGCCAGTGGAATGAATTAGAGCTGCGCACCCAAAATTCAAAATGATGTTTTATGCGTTAGATTCGTCTGAAAATTTGAATTTATACAAATGAGAATGTAGGCTTTCATATGAAAAGAAAGATTTTGCATTATAGAATTTTGTAAAATTAATTGATTTTAAGGGACACCGTACCTTTAAGAAAATGAGAGGTACCGATCCCCATATGCCTTGAGAAAATAAATATATACTAGAAAGGTTTCTTGTTGCGGTTGCAACAAGAGTGTCTTCCTCCTATACAATTTTTGGTTTGGAAATATGAAGGACGTCACATTACATGTATTTATATTATATATTTAAGTTTTCAAATAGCAGTAACATTAAATTTTCAAACCGATAATTGTTGGTGAGCAACCATTTGATTTGGGGGGGGGGGGGGCAGGAATTCTATTGCCAGCCGGTAAAATTTTTTCAGCAATTTTCTGAGCAGGCCATTTTTTTCAGCCATTACCAGAGTCGGAGAAAAATTTTCGCCGGTTCTTCGGGCCGGATTTAAACAAATTGTCAAATGTTGTGAATGTCTGTGTAAGTTAAACTCCCCGCTGTTACAGAGTATGAGTTAATAACCGTTCCTTCAGATGTCTCTTTGCAATTAGCGAATTTCAGACAGATTGTATGATGTTTAAATAGAACCTTTTCTAGATTTTTGTGCCTATGCGTATTAGGTCTCTGGTAGATACAGCTATGTGAACAGTTTGTATTTATATTAATTAATTTTTTGACTTTAAATTGTCTGACACAAAGGGCCAGCAAAAATTTCCATATCATGCAATGTATCCTTACTTTTGCATGGTCCGGGAAAAAAAATTGCCGGCCCTTTGGGCCGGAATATTTTTTTCAGCATTTTTCAGAGCCGGGATTTTTTTTTTTTTTTTTGCAAATTCTTCCTGCCCCCTTCCCCCATAAAAAAGGCGAGCTCGTAGCTGTAGAACCAATTTTCTTGAGAAGAGAAATGGTAATAACAAGTTACGTTCAATATATATATATAAATACCATGAGGTTCTCGCTGTGCAGGTTCAAATTTGGACCCCCCCCCCCCCTTTCCTTTTTTCAAAGTTTATTTTGAATTTCCATCATGGCGACATCGTTCAATATAAACAGAACTGTTTTCGAAAAACGAGGGGAGGGAAGAATGTTGGAGAAATTGTTCATCAATTTGTAAATAAACCAACCGAAAATTATGTTCGAACGTTTGCTAGAATTAGAAATTAAACTTGATGTTCAAAATATAGTTATTGAAGTTTAGAAACAGGTTTGTAGGTTAGAAATCGGAATCAAACTACCACTTTTTGTGTGTAAATTCTGGTTTGTAGCTGATCTCTTCTAAATTAATCAACTGTTTTAAAATCAAATTGTGTATATCGAAATGTATTTATGAAATGCATATTCATCATTGCCGTGAAATCGGAATTTGAAAATCTCAACACTACTTTTCTCGAGTCGGACTCGGACTACCAATTTTAGTGTGCGCCCGATCTGTTGGCGTGAAGGTGTATCGAAATACCCAACTCATTTCGATGCTCATATCTTTTCAACAGTAAGAGATAGGAAAAATCAGAAAGACTAAATAAGACAGATATATGGATAAAAAATAATAATATTGAAATTTTTAGGAAACTTCATAAGCTTAATTTTTGTTTACTATTATAAGCAAAAAAGTGTCTTCCTCCTATGAACTTCTGAATTTGGAAATATGAAGGACGGTGAAGGACGTCATCGTAATAAATCGTTACAGTGTGCATCTAGCATTTCATATCTTGCATGGCTGTCGACTTTCAAAAAGAATGGAAATTGTAGATAGCAAAATACGAGATATTTAAGCTTACAAATAGCAAAACATGAAATTTTCGGTCCTTTTGAGTAATTCGACGCTCCCATCAAATATTTGAATCTACTAAAAAACATGATAAAAAAATAACAGAGACCAAAAATAAAAAAGACCAATCTAGCTTTTACTCCAAACGTAACGTTGGAGAACTTTCATTGTCCTAGCTTACAGGGTTCTTGAGAAATCGCTGATCCAATTTTCCACGGTTACGAAAACAATAGGTCTTCCGACGGAAGTCGGAAGACCTAATAAATAAGTAAGACCTGATTTTTTTTCAGAGAAAGTGTATTTCAACATTAAGCCTTTAAATGTATCAATACAAGCACATTTAAGGTACTGCAGTAATTATTGTCGTAAAAAATCACCTTTCAGAGTGTAAATGATATAATTCTGATAATCGATAAAATCGCATCGGATCACCAACCGTTTGTAATCGATGATCGATAATGAAGGTTCAGCCAATTCTTTTTTGACATACCTATGATTTTGAAATAAAAATCTGAAAAAGTCTCTTCTTTTTTGCAAATATCACAGCGGATGGGGTGGGGGTGATTTAGACTACCCCCTCCCCTACCCATCACATTCTAGATCCACGCTTGCAAAATTAGGTGACATGTTTTGAGTACATACGTTTATTCAATTCAAACTTATAAAGATGTATATAGCTTTCTTTAAATCTATAAAGTATTGAAACAAGAAAATATAACAAAATGAATGTTAGAAATAGACAATGCATTTCATGCTTTTTCGCAGATTTTTATCATTTATCGCAGGGGATAGGGCGGGGGGGTTACACCCTACATCTTATAAGGGGTTAAATTACAAAATAATTTCATTTTGATAAGAAGATTTGTAACATTGAAATATTTTCAAATACTCTAACACATAATCGGATGTTTGCACCGTTAAATTAGTATTTGCCGTCCGCAAACATTACGTCAGCATCTACTGTCCACGCAGCTCACAAATCAGAAAAAAATGAAGTTTTTTTCTACTTCGTCGGCAAATGTTCTGATAAAAATTCATATAGGGGATAAATCTCGAAGTCTTGCAACTAACGGTGTAAGTTTGTACGACCAATACTTTTTATTATTTGTTTTTTAAATTTATTATTATCATTTTTTTTTGTCTCGCTAGTTTCCGATCACTATTGAATCTGTCTTCGATATGCATACTTATCGACACATTTCATGTATTTTTTTTAATATTATGTCAATGACATTTATCTAGATACATACATGTTTATCTGCCAATTTTATTGTAATGTTTATTTTTCGTTTGCTCACCTTTTGCCATCATTTTCCCATTTATATACGTAGAGCTCCTCGTTAAATTTAACGAAATCGGAAACAGTTATGCCTAGATAAAACTTGTCATTTAGTTTTGTTTGATGGCCTTTCTTAAAACACAGCTGAAATGTAGATACTATACTGCGCACTGGATCCCGCGGCACATGGGAGGAGAATACAAGGGAAAATATCACCACTATTTGATCGTAAACGAATGATTTAACAGTAAAATTTATACAGTATATACATGATATCTATATGTATTTTTTCGTTTTATTTCGTTTCTTTTCATTTCGTTTCTTAGTTTAAAGGCCCCCGAGTTTTACAGATATTATTAAGGAGTTACCTCCCTTCAAATGTTTTACCACAAGGAATTTTTTTTCGGTCTAAAAATCGAATGTGCAAATTTGTGCTATCTTTCTCTGTCCATTTATTGTTTTAAGTACATGAAACAAATCAAAGCATTGTGCTTAATCATACAAACTTTGTCCAACAACCAAAAAGAGATAAATGAATGAGAAATTTAATGATTTGAAGTGATTTTTGCCCATTATGTTTATGAAGAAGCTCGAAATGTCCCGATTTCTGACACTTAGGGTACGAGTTGTCGTTACTCTCAGTCGAAACCTAGCGGTCGTTGAAAGGCCTACTGGATCCTTTTTGGTCGATAACTCGCCTCATTTACGATCGTTGACTATAAATTCCAATATCTATCCCCTATGAAAATTAGAAAGCGACTTCTGGAGTGTCTGTAGGCTATTTCTAATTGTTATAAATAACGTACTTATCACGCAATCAGTAGCTTTATTTGAACTTTTTGATTGAAGACTGGGGCGAATAGAAATATTGTTGGGGCGAATTGAATATTACGTGGGGCGAATCGATTATTATTTTGGGGCGAACCGAAACTGGCTTGGGGCGAACCGAATTCGGGGTGAACTGAATCTGGGGCGAACAAGCATGGGGCGAATTTGCAATGGGGCGAAACGTCGTGCATCCGTGAAAAACACGTGACCAGAGACAGACATTCCCATGACCTCCCACTTTATCCACTTCACAAAAATAAGACATGTCGTCATGACAACGCTTAGGTATCGCAATTATGAATTTAGATATTGCAGATGAAAGTAATATCTGCATGATATTTTTTCTTTAACAATATTTACTTTCAGACCAGTTAGTGAGTGATACAGTGAACGCTATGCCTGCAAAATTTCTATGGTCGACATTTCTGGATCCCTGGATCCATTGCAACAAAGAAATACGCGATCACAACGTATGCCAGGGGTGCCAGTGCGCTAAAAAGTTTCTAACCGCCCTTCCGACTAAGCTTTTTCTCGTTAAGGATATACCACTTTGTTTGTTTGTTTATTTTCTTACCAAAGACAAATTGATAAATGAAACAAAGAAATTAATCAGCGATAAAAAAATCGACAAGAGTGTACGAGTCACAAAATTTGATTGAACTTTTCAGAAGTGTCCCCTTATTTCCCTCCAAATTCTTATACATGTAATCGGAACCCTCCACTTTTCCCGCGAATACACCCAGAAAGGCTTTTGATTGGTCAATATGTATTATAATGGAATTTTCCTACGGATCAAACAATTTCTGAATGGATATATGAAGAGTGTTGCATCTTGAGTTGTCCAGTGTAAATGTATCCATTTTCTAACTTGTCAGAGTTATTAAGGCATACGTTTCTATAAGTACTTCTCTTTAGTCTGTATTTTAAGAGTAACAATTATAACCTATGTCGACGAAAAAAATTATTGCGCGATTAAAGAAATGTTGATATCGACCAAGCTTTTTTGGAAAGCTAATACTTGTTTATTGCTTGATTTATTTATAGTAATGGGTTCTGTTATCTTTGTCCACCGATGTATTACCCAAAATGGAAAAGAAATGATCATTATGAATACAAATATAAAAAAAGAAATGATCACTATGAATGCAATGAGAAAAATATCGATATTGTTTATCATTCGACATTTTTTCAGTAATATCTTTTATCTTGATTCATTCAACGATCATTTCAATTTCCCGATTTTGCAACTGCTTAAACAATTACATAAATGGTGATGAAACTCTATCAGGCCTAACAAAACACCGATTGACGTCAACGATGTTTAGAATTTCCTTGTGTTTATGTGTTATGATAGAAATATTAAGATTTGCAGTTTTACATTTTTCATGATGCTCGGTTACAACTGAAGGACGTTGAATTGTTATTTGCAATATATCGTGGGTGTTCCGCTATTGTAGCTCTAACTATACATTGTTTCGGATACGTTCCCTATTCCCTGAAGTGTATTAAGCTCAAAAGTTTTAATTAACAATGATGTTCATACGAGGGCTGATTGATATGTTGTGCGAATCGGTTTTCATAGATACCTATGATATTCTGCTGATAAATTATATCCAAAAAGGACAAACAATCAATGGCATATACTACTCTTCACTCCTGACAGCTACGGGAAAATATCAACTTAAGCACCGCGGAAAGCTCACTAGACAATCAATGCCCCTATTCCTTTTCCTTTCTGATAATGACGTCATACTTGCAGTGGACGACCTTCTGACCAGTCACGACAAGGAGTTCTTTAATGTATTCAGTCGGTAATGAAAGAACCTATTCCAAAAAACACTGACATTGGGTTTATCCATCATTTCTAATTTTTCTGTGTCATATGATATTTCAAAATCTTTTATACTATCCCAGTAGTTATTGAAATAAAAACTATTTTGAATGGAGTCATGCTTAGGAGTTATCTCCCCTTGATAAAAAATCAATTGCAGAAAATAACGATTGGTGAACTTTTTTCAGCGAAATTAAATAATGCATATTTTTTAGTTTTTTTTACCTATCGATATTTGATGCCCGATCACTCTGTTGAAAATATTGAGAAAAAATGACATTTTCCCTTAGAGTTCAATGTAAACTCTAAGGGCGCATAACTCTTTGTGTAACCTTTTTATCAATAACTAAATGGTCAAAAAATTTCAATTAATCTTTACATTGTATCTATGATGTGATTTTAGGTGTAAGGATTCCATAAATAGGTGGCCCAGATACTTCTCATTACCCATTAAATACATTTAAAGTGATATTGAGGCCCTTAAACACCTGTGACAAAAGAGTATAGTTATTGAAGGGGATGATGTTGAAATATAATGCAAAATGCCTGATAAAATCCAAATCGTTCAATAAGGTGTTCACAACATAGAAATCAGCCCTCGTGGTCTGACCGTATTTATAATTTCTTCATTTCTTTGAAAAACAAACTATCAATGTCTGCTGCTAGGGACAGCATTCTAGACAAAAATTTCAAAAGCAGTACAGTAATCATCCATGTTTCGGATAGAAACGAAATAATTCAAAGTTAAAAACTCATTCACTACGACGTCCTCTCGTTTCATTTCTATTTCTAATGCATGCATATCGCTATGAGTGAGCCACAAGAATCAAAATTACGGATGGGTATATTCAGAATAATACGGAAGGGTTCTTCCTATATTTCAAACCACTATGCACTAGACAGGTGTTTCGGATATTCCTAAATTGAAGTAACAGAATGTGACAGTTCTACCAAATTAAAACGGCGGGTGTTGCATGCATGAAGGAGATGCTTACTCTCCCCGGGCACGTGGTCTCACTCCCATATCAGGGGTTCGCTTCCTTTCGTATGGTGGAGGTTTTTGTTTGTTTGCTTTGGTTCCTTTTATATCCTGACTTTGTATGCCTTTGGTTCTGATTTAAAAATTTCAGAATTATCGATTTGCGCTGTATAAAGGATTATGGTCATTGCCCATTTTTTGTCAATTAAATTCTCATCAGTGATGCTTCCAGCCAAAGTGTTTTCATTAGCCGTCAAAATTCATTTCAATAGCGCCCTCTGCTTCTGTATTTAGAATTAAAATTAATGCATCTCGCTCGAGATACAAAGTCGTGGGCACTAGCTTATTGACCAATAGAATGACAAAAAGACGTACGCATGGTTAAGTTAGTCGTGCGAACGAGTTGGTAAGTCGTGCGCACGAGGTAGTAAGTTGTGTACTCGATTTACAAAAGTCGTGCGAACGAGTTACAAAGTCTAGAGCATGAGTTACTTAGTTGTGCGCATGAGTTACTACAGTAAGTACCTTCTATGCCTCTGTGACAAAGTCGATTTTTACAAGCCTATTTTTATATCACTGCAGTAGTAGATTGGTTTTGTTACCTTTCACTCCATGTCTAAATATCAGTTATCTTAGAGTTACCTCTCTTGAAAGTAAATAATCAACACAGACACATTTGTACTAATATTTATTGTATAAAATGTGTATTACTCAGCACTTTACACCATTTAGTATACATATTTATCGAATGTGAGAAGTGTATTGTACAAGTATCATTCCATGCAATTTTTTAAGGTTTTGTAAAGTATTTCTGTCTTATCACTTTAACAGTATTCTATCACCTGATAATCATTAGTATAACTTTTAAATAGAACGTTTTGTTAGAATCTGGGCAACTTGCTACATTGCTCGGAAAGCTAGTAGATGTAAGTCACCTGCATTTCTCTGTGTCCTGTTTCTTCGGATTTAAGATCAAAATTTAACACCGTATTATGTAGGTTTAGCTAAGAACGCTGTCTACAGCATTCCCAAGGGGGTAATTTTTGTAGAGTACTCTACTTGTACATGTAGTTTATTTTGGTGTGAATTTGAAAAACAGTGCTGTCAGGGATATTTTTTGTGAAAGTTAATCGATTTTTCCCTCTCAATTTGACACCATTTACAACTGTTATTTTTGCATACTTATATACCAATCTACTCATATTATTGTTTATTAAAATGTTAAAACTTTAAAATGATTATTTATTCAGACTTTTGAGAATTTGGAAATTCATATTTTGAATTCGGTCAAGGTTTTTTAAAGTTCAAGGTCCAGCCATGATCTCAGAAAGTACATATGTACACAATTTTGAGGACAGTTTCTAGTTTGACGGTACCTTTAAAAGATTATTTCAAACAACACAACCTTTAAAGAGTAGCAAAACACATCACAACACGTCTGTCTGTATTAGGGTATCAAAACGCATCACAATGATCCGTCTTAGAGTTATAAGGTGATGGTAAACTGTCGAGCTCTAACTGTGCCTTATTATTTATTTATAAGTGACCTTGAGTCACAAGAAGTTTGACCGTTTCAATCTTTAGGCACTATTTGCCCAGCATTTTGGTTTTCTTTATATGTACAAATTTCGCACTCGACATGTGGAACAATAGCCCCGTCTGTCACACTTCCTTATCTTTCTCTGAGTCAACATGTATAGATTTGGAAAATAATAATACGGTTAATTTTGTTGATATAAAAATAAACTATAAGATACTAGCTACATGAAAAAAAAAAACTGCACTTGTAAAAAGGAAATAATAAACTAATACATAGCACAAATAGATATCAGATTATTATCACTATTTTCATGCTTTGCATGCCTCACGAACTACGATATTTGATTAAAAATAAATTTTCTCAACAAAATTGGAAAACGTTTCAGTCTGTTTCTTTTAAACACACCTTTATTAAAAATATTGGAATCGAAATATAATTGAGCTTACCTCTCAAAGCTGAATCTGCTCCGTGAAGCAGGAAGAAACAGCACCACACCCAATTCATAGTAAAGTCGAACATTTGTGTTGTAGAAAATTAATATCTGTATACTTGGCTCCTTTGAGCGTTAACTGCATATCTGTATCAAACATCTATATGTATATTATATACCATTTTATATGACCGTTACAGATGCATAATGTATGAATTGAAAAAAAAGTTATGATTAATTTTGAAAATTGTTTACGTCCATTGTAACTCATAGGATGGGTCCAAAATGACGGTAATGACGCAAATTGAATCAATAACATAATTGTGAGTAACCAAAAAACGAGGCGTTTCTAGAAACTTGGATTCTATGTTTAATGCTAAATATTCGATGACCAAGAATTCTCATATTTCAATATGTTCATTTGTTATTTGAAAACGATATTTCTAAACAAATAAGATATAATCAAAGTGGGCGTTTTTTTTATATTCACTCGCAAATACCTTCTTGGAAATTGTTGAAAAACGAAATCTGGAATTTCACTAAAGAAAACACCCACAGGCTGGTAAAAAGCAATACATCGAAACAAATATCAGTTTTATCAATTTGTAATCTGTATTTATCAATATATTTCCTGATAACCAAACAGCTTACTCCTCCCGGGCACCTGGTCTCATATCTAGCTTGCTAGGGATCCGACTATGATCATCTTGGTATGAATGCCAAAGGACTTCAGAATAAATTTATGGTTATCAAGTATTTCAGATACAGATGAATTTGTAAGTGTGTATGTTGGACTTCCACGTGCTGAATGTAAGCCCAGTTACTCTCTTAGGCATTTGAAATAGTATGACTTGCAAACGAAAGTAAAATTATTTGCCACTTTGTCAGCAGGAGCAATGATATATTTTTCATTTAGGTCCGAGAGTTCTTTGGCAACAACAGGGTCATGAAAAAATGACTCGTGACTGTTGCTAACTGAGGGCCGAAGACGCCCTATTCTTCTTTGAAGAAATTCTCCGATGGATTTCATTCATTCGGAGAGTGTGTCTAGTTCCAGGTTCTCTTTTTTTTTTTTTGCCAACCGTCTGGTATACTCCTCTCATGCAGGCAAAATTATTTAAAAGTTTTCCCGCCATGTAAAAGAACGGGTTCTCTGTACTTTGGGCATTCTTTAAGAAATTTCCTAAATATACAGTTACCGACGATGTTAAGGTAATCAGTAGCCACATGGCAAAATGGTTGATAGATGAAAGGAGAGGATGAACACGTGCATTGTGTGGGATTTTGTGACAGGTGGTGTACATCTTGGAATTTCAAACTTTGTTTATTTTCAAATGATTAAATTTTGCAAGTAACAAGGATTTTCATCGGCTTAAAAGTTGAGGTTATTTTCCATATATAGAATATTAGGACACGCCCCCTTTTCTGGAACTACTTCCCAAAGCAACATGGCATGGGCGGATCCAGGATTTGTTTTTTCAGGGGGGGGGGTCCTAAAGTCCGAAGTTTTTGAAGAGCAAAAAAAAAAAAAAGATAATAAATATGAAAACTCAAGAAAATGAAGCTTTTGTTAGTTCTGTTTCTAATTATTAATAAAACAGGTAACTGGAGAGCATTGGCGAGCATAAAGCTTAAAATTTTGTATTTTTACATCATAGTATTTGATTATTGATTGTCAGTTCTAGTATGTAAATACAACAAATGGCGAGCGATAGCGATCCAGCGAAATCTTTTTTCAGAGAATTGGAATAAAATCCACTATTCGTGTCATTTTCAGTTTCTTTTCTTTTCGTTTCCTAAGTGCCCTTGTTTATTGACCTAGGTTTATTGTATATGTGTTGTATATAGGAAAGCACAGCATCATTTGAAAATAACGTAAATGTACGTAATAAATTCTGGCGAGCGGAAGCTAGCCTGAGAAAAGTTTTGAAATGCTGACGGCAAAATATTATCAAAATGAAAGATTTCTAATACAAATTCATAATATATATTTCAAATATTATGACAACAAAAGAGGAATTTGGACTTAATCTTATGAAATTCGTATATTAATAAAAAAAAATATCTATGCTTCGAAAATTCCAGGGGGGTCCGGACCCCCCCCCCCCTGGATCCGCGCTTGACATGGTGGATCCCGTAAACGTGATACACTGAATTTTACCTCGAAAATTAAATACAAGATACACGTCATTTATACTATTTTCATCTTTAGATATACAAAAATAATGAATTCTAGCAACAAGTAAGTACCCACCACGAGATTTTTAGGTAAACATATCGCTCGATAGGTCACGCTGTTGAAAGATTCCATTTTAATCCAAATCTACCACTACCAAACATGTACTTGATTGTCAGATGATTTGCCATCCCATCAGAGTCATTTTATAGTCATCGTTAAAAATATATCAAATGACTCGGGCTGAAATGTATGAAAACCAACGCCGGCGCCGTTCAACTACTAGCCTCCATTCTTGTACTGTCGGCCGTTGTTATTAGCAACGAGGGAGATAACCTCTACGCAGGAACTTTGCATTGAGCATTTCCACGATCATCCAAGATACCGTGAGATGCACAAGTTCTACTATATACCTTAACATTAAATTATAAGCATAAGATTAAAATAAAATTATATGCACGTTTGTGAATCGGCTATTTGAAGTTATTTCCCATAACCAAAAAGAATTTTAGAACATTCCTTAAATATTTTTGAAGCAACGATATGTGTATATGTGTAGAAAATGCAAGGCAACCTTAGGTATTTGAAATGAGGAGGTATTTTTATCCTTGATATGTTTGTTATTTAGAATGCTGTTTAAACTCAGAGCATCAATCCATTATTTGAAAATTTGGTTTTAGGAATTGACGGTTTTTACTGCTTACAGGTTCATGTATGTCAGATTTGAAGGCCTGAAACAGTCTATTTGACGACATGTCCATAATGATATTTCGTAAGCGATATTCTGCTGAACCGGCACACACACAGAAGATAATGTCAGGTGATCGTGAATGGCAAGACATTCCTTCGCCTCCTGCTTTTAAGCAATTTCTTTCACTTTGTCCGTGCAGAAAAGGTAAAAAGCCTAGAAGCTAAAACTCTGAGGAAGACTGCACAATTGTAAGAGTGTTCATTACATATGTTAAACGTCTTCAAATTCAATAGCATCATTTGAAAACAGATAAATTTACAGCATGGACCAGACATGCACGTTTCGTGTACTCAACCCTCGTCAGTGGTCCTCAATCTAAACAATGTAATATATAATGACATGTTACAAGACAAATGCGAATCCAAGCATGGAGGCAGGACTGTATTTAAACACATTTTTAAGGAGGGGATCTCAAACAACACTCCGTTGTAGCAAGAAAATACACAAGATCAGATCGTAAGGATATAATTATAGTCTTTTATCAAAACTACGATGGAATTGTCAATATTGAAATATATGTTGTATAGTCCCAATTTTATTACAAGACACGTGTTTCGGTTATGAAATCTTCGTCAGTAGTACTTGATGTCAAACAATTTGAATAAAGCCGAAGTGAATTTTCCTAGCACCTTCTACGATATGAACTTTTAATTTCCACTTGCAAAAAATATTAAGTAGGGTACAGACGCGTATTTAAGTGGAAAATATGGCCAAAAAATCGTTGGAGGGTAGGCACAAGGAGCTTAATTCTAAACATGACAAAAAATTATGCCGAAACCCCAGCTTAGGACAGAGCTATGCAACGAGGGAGATACCTCTTAGTCTTAGAAATTTAGATCTAATTTGATGATTGAACATGAAATCAGAGAATAATCTTCAGCTGACATACTTAAAATCTTATTAATGTTGAGGTAAGCATCGTAGCCTCTAAATCCACGTAGCCGTGTAGCTCTGAGTAATGAGTCTTTGCGGAATACAAAGTTATCTCCCATTTGAGACAGTATCTGACGTAAAACTATTAAGACGTCACGAAAATGGTATGATAAAGCCGGTTTTATACCGTCATTTCGTTGGAACACTTCCGTATTATTATTTTATTTCATTTATTAATTTATTTATTTTTTCGTATGAAAAAAAATAAAATTAGGATTTTTTTAAATTAAGACGTTGTTATTAAAAAATTGGGGAATTATGATAATCTCGTCGAAGCTTTGATATTGACCTTTTATTTTGGATAAAAGGGAAGGAAGATTTATAAGATGAAAGATCAAGATAAGTATTCAATGTTGTATTTTCGGGACAAAATCTATTTTTCATGAAATATCAAAAAGCAGTAGCATTGATGAAATAAATTATCAAAATCAAAAAGGGTATATTTTGCATCTAGGTCTAAGAATCCCACTTTAAGAAAACAAATGAAGAATCAAATTTATGCATAACTAGTCGACATCTAATTATGAAATTGCATTTTATTTCTGTAAATAAAATGCTTGATATATCCGTGAATAAGAATTTTCAATTTATTTTGTTAAAAACAAGTACATAATATTAACTCATTAGATAGGTTTAAGGTATTTTGTAGGAGTATCCACACAATTATTGGAAAAAATTCTATTGTATTTCAAAATTGTAAATTGCATTGAATTTTGATAGATCGTGTAATTCTATAAATGAATCGAAAGTCAAAAAAAAAAAAAAAATCAGAAATTGGACGGAATACGGAATAAACAAAACGCAATCGATACTTTTGGACATTTATAAATCAATTTCTAATATATAAGCACCATGTTTAAAAGACTTTATTCTAACCATTTATTTTGTAAAAAGAGGGCAAACCACTTGTTTTTCGATCTCTGATATTGTCTTTATTTCGTTTTGCAGCATATTTTTGAATAAATACAGTTTAAACTAACCATTTGTTAGATGTATGACACCGATTGCTTGAAATATTTGTGTTCATTTAACAGTTCTTCTTAGTGGACATATTACCTCCCTCTTTTGAAGTATAAATGACATATTGAAGGATGAATAAGTTAATCACCTCTTACGGCAGATGCCTTGCAAACCAACTATCGGATTACCACAAATCGAAGAGCACATACAACTTCTTGAGCAACCCTTTCACGGGCAGGAACACGTTACGTCGCCTTACAGTACCGTTGTCAGAAGTATTTAAAGTTCTGCACTTAAAACCGTCCGTTGACATTATGCAACAGGTGAGGATATGTTGGAAACCATCCGTTGTCATGAAAATTATCGAGAAAATTTCAGTAAAATCACAAATAAATCATTAGGTAACCGGTGATTTCTTTTAAAAAGCCAACGGGGGGTAGCCACACGCTTCAGTAATACATTATTACCATGAAATGAATAAAACTCCTTTTGTGTTATGAGGAGATCTAATTGGCGATGACCTACTGTCAGCAACGAAAACGGAAATTTGAACAGGAAATATATCCTGTCTCTTAATTATTTGATTTTATATACCAATTTTATGTAGAAAATTATCGACAACATTATACAAACAATATATATGAATGGCCGTCGTTTACATTGTATATTTATTGTATTCTTTGATTATTTGATAAAGTATGTCCGTTGTTATGACAAGACAAGAAGATATGGTCTGTTGTCATGAGTCTTAACGGTATTTGGGCATGAATGGGGAATTGAATCTTTATTTCGAATCTTAGGCTGAGCAATTAAATTAGCTTAGTTTATTCTTAAAGTATTCAGCTCTCTTTTTTTGTAAAGCTGTAAAGGAGGATATCATATAATTTTCAGGTCACGTGAACATAGATCGTATAGAATAGATTTAAAATTGAAAATATGATTCATGAATTTGAAGAGGTGTAGTATAAGCTCATGATTTTATACATTGATCACTTAAACAACAATTGTTAAAGGGATTTTGAAGTCATATATAGCGTTAAAAACAAAGACATCAAATATCGGTCATTAAAGACATTTTGATAGCCTCAGCCTTTATCACGTAATTGTTCCGAACGTTCATAACATGAAATCGCTCTTTGATCTAGAATTTTCGCATGCTTTTTTGTCCCACAAACAATAAGATTCTTACCTACAGATAGGTTATTAGGCACCGTTTTATCGAAGGGACAAAATGATATCAAATGCACAAAAATGAATATAAACGTACAAAGTAATAAAATACTTGTAATAAATGGCCATTATAATTTTGCCCATAGTAGCTCCCTATAACTGCTATACACTTACTGGAGACCCCCCGCCGAAAAAAAAAACAACAACTTGTGTTATTGTAGTCTTTGAAGTCCCCTAAAGCAGATTTCCCTCGCCTACCATTAATGGTTTGGATTTTCTCTTTGAAACATTAAATTTATAATTTTGCATTCAATAGAGATCTTCGATGGAGGTATGATATAGACCTTACATGTATATCTCAGGTGATGATGAAAATTGTAGTTGATATGTTATTTACATTTGTGTGTGTCTGTATGTAAGTTCATGTGTTTTTTATGTCAGCGTCGATATCGGTGTCTCCGTCTGCCTGCGAGTGAATTCTTTTGTCCGCGTTTGTTAGCATGTGTGTTTGTATGTGAGTGAGTGCATCTGTCTGTGTCTTTTGTGTGTGTGTCTGTCTATATACATGCCTGTCTGTCCGTTTGTTTTTGCGTATGTCTGTGTATACCCTGTGTCTGTCAGTCTTTCGTTTTGCGCATGTCTGTGTATGTCTTTCAGGATGTTCCTTTCAGGATGTTTATGTCTGTGTTTTGATCAGTGTCTGTCTTTGAGTCTGTCTGTGTGAATCTCTTTTTGTTTCTCCCTGTGTCTGCTTTTCTGTGATTGCTTGACTATGTGTGTCTATCTGCTTGACTTGATGAGAGGTTTTTGTCAAGAAAGAGATATTGACCTAGTCTGATTTTTTCGTCTGTTTTGCATGCTGTGATAAACTGTGGATTTACTGAAATCAAAGTCAATACATGTTTTTGTTTGTGTGTGTGTGAGTACATCTGTGTATGTCTGTCTACCTGTCTGTCCGTCTGCCTATATATATCTTTCTGTATGGGTGTGTCTGTTGATGAATGTGTTTGTCTGTATATATGTCTTGTCTGAATATATATGAATTTGTTTAAAACCCCGTATATGTGTGAGTGTCTAACCCTCCCCCTCCCAGAAACCTTTACATATTCTACAAAAGTAAAATAGGAAAAATAGGTAAAAAATAGGAAAAACGGGCCCTGTCCAAACCTCCTTAGAGAAGACAGGGCCCCGACCACCTGTCCTCTCTGAATTTCAGTCGGACTCCTCGGGTGATAACACATATGAGCTCGCTACAGCCGGCAGAACACGAACTGTATTACGCACGTCCTCTTTTTATATCCATTTACATATTCATCTGTGTTGCTTGGACCCCTGTGTTTTACGGTCTTGTTTGCGTGTGGTCATCTAACAGTGAGGAGGTTGTTTTACACCATAAATGTGCGTTCTTCGAGACCTCTGGGAAATCGGAATAGTGGGAGGGTTGTGCGCACGTAATCCAGGATAACCATATCGTCTGCTATCTACGTTGCAGATGGCCGTCCTAAGTCGGCACCGGTTGCCCATTGTTCTCGTTGGTTTATATGTAGTCTTTTATGTTTCATATTTCTATGGTGTGAGTTGGTGTTCCTTGTCCCTTTTGCGTCTCTTTCTGTGGGTGTCTGTTCTGTGTTTTTGCATGGGTGTTTTGGGATTTTGCTGTGGGTGCTGCAACCTAGTGTTGTTGGAGATCCCCTCCTATCTTCTTCTCTAATGGGAAAATCCATGCTGATATGAGGAAAGTCTAATATATAGCGGAATATCTCCAAGGGGAAGAAACCTCTTATATAGCAAATTTTCCTATGAGAAAACTACATGCATTACACCGGTTTATAACACACTTATAAAGTAAGATACTGTACACATTCAAATTTTCGCCTCCATTTATATTTTACCCTTTTCACCCATAGCCCAGAAGATGAATTTAAGACGGGGCGAATAAAATTTAATGTTAAGGATATCTAAACAAAACGGATGATTCGGCGAATTCAATTCTGGGCAAATCAGTCTCCATTCTAAATTGGTTGAAAATTAAATTGTGCGTATTGATTGATGAATTTTAATTATTAGTACAGGTATCATAGTATCATTCCATCCATTAAAACATAAAAGCAGACAACGGACATCTGACAACGGACAGAATTTTCGCAACATGGATTGACAACGGACTAATTTTAGAAAAGTCCCAAAAAAGTGGTCCAAAATTGAATTCGTCATCATGACACTACCAGAGGAGTATTATATAGACTTGATATTTATTATTAGTATATTTCTGGAATAAGATAACCTGAATATTCAAAGATTTCAAGAAAAAGGAAGAATAACACATGTGCAGGACGTGGTGATCAAAGGACGCCAACTCGATCTCCTCTTTTCAAACTGTATATCAGTACCAGAAAAGCATATAAACCAATAGCTTAGTGTTATGACTACCCCCCATTGAATTTTCGAGTGTATTTCTTCTATAATTTCAGCGTTTATTAGAAAATCATACTTTCCACACATGCTCATTGTCACGACAACGGATGGTTTCCTTCATATCCTTACCTGTGGCATAATGTCAACGGACGGTTTTAAGTGCAGAACTTTAAATACTTCTGACAACGGTACTGTAAGGCGACGTAACGTGTTCCTGCCCGTGCCTTTGTTAAGGATCACATATGTACCAGTGTCAACATTTCATCATATGCTAGATGATTTAAATATCATCAATAGTTTTCGAATCAGTATAAGGGATTTCTAAAGTACGAATGATAGATGATCAGTAATAACATAATCAACAACCAACATTTCTTAGATTTAGATAAAATGTCTACATATAAAGAGCAGCTAAATACTTCAAAAGAGTGGTATCAGGTACATTGGAAGAGAAAGCATTTCATGCTTGTTATATAAAATTTCATCTGATTTACAACTAGATACAATCTGAAAACAGAGATATCAGTAAGGGATACCGATTTAAAACTAGGGGATAAACGAACTGTGTTTTGTGGTTCCGACAGGTATATGTTGGATATCCTGTTGGAAACACAGTCCCCGACGGTATAACGTATGTTTCCAACAGTATATTCAACATTTATCCCACCTCTGGCAAATTTCTTGCAATCTGATTGGTCGAGAAGAACCGAATATTATGTTGTATCATTTTACTGACAGGATATTATTTTAATATCCTGCTTCTACTAAGACGCTTTATGATATTGACGTCACCGAGATGCTTTAAAATATGTTGAAGTTGCATACACAAGCCAAAAGCGTAAATATGGAACTTTGTGACGTCATGGATACCTTATTGTTTCTTGACGTCATAGCGAGTTTTTCCCGCAAAAACGTTCAAACGTTTTGAATTTTCCTCTCGCTTCAGATCCTTTAATTTTAATTTTCTGCTAAAATGAATTTCATTCGTGGTTTATTCATATTGAATAAACCATTTACGGGTGCGATCTTTTTAATGGTGAAGGAAATTTTACAATCCATCAACAAATCAAAAAGTTAGAAATTTTACTGTCGACGCCATTTTGAAATGACAGTTTATAAGCGATTTGCAGTATGACAAAAATGTTATTACGGTTCCAGACGGGTAATATTATTAGTTATACAGTGTTTTACAGGGGGATACATAAATATATTGGGTCGACGAAAAAAGTTGTATTGGGCGAGGCGAAGCCGAGCCCAATACAATCGACCCGAGGCCGCAGGCCGAGGTGAATAACATATGCTGAGGGTTGCTATACTGCTATATCTACTGAACACAAGGTAATTAATTGTTTTATTGTATGATCATGAAATACAACGATCAGCTTGATAGCATCCCTTGCTGTAAGTAATGTATAGGTATTCTCTGATGGCGCGAAATATACAAATACGCCGCTACTATTTTAACGTCATAACTACAATACTAATTTGAGAAAGATACAGGGGAAAATATGAGAGTTGTTCTAAATTTAGCTCTCTGGAGGTGGTTATAGCGATATATTTCGAAGCTCCAGACATGTTTTCAGCCAATCAGCAATGGGCATATTTTCCAGTCATACAATAAAACATAATATTCGGTTCTTCTTGACCAATCAGATTGCAAGAAATTTGCAAGAGGTGGGATAAATTTCTGTATCCCTTCTGTAAATACTGTATAACTAATAATACCTGTCGGAACCTCAAAACACAGTACATTTATCCCTATTCTAATTCATGTGACATATTATACCCCTCAGAGGGTCTCACATATCTCTTTAGAGGTGACGTTGCTACGGAGGACTAGCAACGACCAACAGAAACTATTGCGCTGCAAAATATAAAATACAACTGATTCGTGTTTATTTCAATGGCGAAAAATCAAAGTGTTATTATGAATAAACTTACTTGCTCTGTAGATTATAAGTGGATAATGCCGTTTACAAGTTCGCAACTTGTAGTTTTACGTCACAGTATGACGTCACTGGAGCAAATAGCACAGGGAATCGTGACGTCATACGAAAAAAGTGCGCTAAAGCTTGTAAATATAACGTGCAAATTTACGTAGGAATACATTTTACAGTATGTTAAGTGAGTCGTTATACATGCTTGTAGAAATCCTGTGAACCAATCAGAATGCGTGAAAAAAAAACAGAATGAATTACAATATTCATTGAACAATTTTGCCAAAAAAGTAAATAAATGAAGAACTCGGTATATAATACTAAAATTGAGACGATCATCAGAACTTATGTTTAATAATCTTAGATACCAAGACTTTATACTTATACAGGAACATGTGTTGACATAATCATTGTTCAGTTTTAAAGAAAATGTCTCATCGAAAAAAGTAAAATTAAAAGTGTCCACGTTGAAAACAGAAACACATTTTACAGAGATGCCTCCTTACCTGAAAATAAAAACCGGCACATACGGCATTTATAAAGAACGTAGTTAACCTACGACTCGAAAGAAAGTCGGTATACAAAATTCTTAAATTTGCCGTTTATTTTGCATAATTTTTTTCAAGAAATGTACGACTAAAAATTAAAAAAGACTTGGAGAAAAGAGATAAGTAGACCAAAGCATCTTACTTTTCACTACTTATGAAATAAAAAAAAATCGGTTCAGTCGAACAATTATGAATTATAAAGCTTTCAGAAATTTGCGAATTTTGCATGATTTCTTCTTCAGTCCAAATCCCTCTCAGAATTTTGAAATAAAGTTGTAGACAATACTAAAATCAATCGAATATCGCGTTCTGAATGTGTTAAGCAGACGACAGCCGCAAATGATAACATTATTCTCCTATTGATTATTTTATTACTCGATTGTATAAGACACTTCTTTAGCCAGAATATTATACAATTAATTACCTTGTGTGAGGTAGATATTGCAGTATAGCAACCCGAAGGATATGTTATTCACCGAGGCCGCAGGCCGAGGTGAATAACATATGCTGAGGGTTGCTATACTGCTACATGTTGTGTATATCTACCTCACACAAGGTAATTAATTGTTTTATTATATGATCATGAAATACAACGATCAGCTTGATAGCATCCATTGCTGTTAGTTATGTATAATAGGTATTCTCTGATGGCGCGAAATATACGAATACGCCGCTACTATTATAACGTCATAACTACAATACTAATTTTTGAAAGATACAGGGGAAAATATGAGAGTTGTTCTAAATTTAGCTCTCTGGAGGTGGTTATAGCGAAATATTTAGAAGCTCCAGACATGTTTTTAGCCAATCAACATGTTTTTAGCCAATCAGCGATGGGCATATTTTCCAGTCATACAATAAAGGAAAATAAAACACTGGAGACCTATTACATCACAAACATATGGCATTATACAGAATAATGAGTTGCGATAATCAGTTGAAAGATTTTCAATATATTACAAAAAACCAGTAATTTCGTAATTTTTTTGTATAAAAAGTGCTTTCTTCAAAATTTGAATGTACAAACATGGTCCGTGTACTAAACCACAATTCAATTTTCCATTTCGGAAACATTAATGAAAAATTGAAAATTGAATCAATTTTTCATTTTTCATTTTCAATTTAGTAAATGAAAAATGGAAAATTGAACCAATTTTCCATTTTTCATTCAAAAATTTCAAATTGAAAAACGAAAATGGAAAATGGACTCAAATACGCTGTATTAAACCACAATTCAATTTTCCATTGCAAAAGTAAAAAACGAAAATGGAAAATTGAACCCATTTTCAATTTTCAATTTTCATTTTGAAAATGAAAAATTGGTTCAATTTTTCATTTTTCATTATAAAAATGAAAAATGAAAATTGAAAATGGGTTCAATTTTCAATTTTCCTTTTTAAAATTTTATTGTCTTAATGAAAAATAGAAAATGGACTGTAAAAGGCTGTACTAAACCACAATTCAATTTCCTTTCCAAAATCCGTAATGGAAAATGAAAAATTGAGTCAATTTTCCATTGTTGCACTCCGCGCGCTAATGCAAAAATGAAAAATGAAAAAATGAATCCATTTTCAATTTTTCATTTTTCATTTTCGTTTTAACGACACACGACCTGCACACCCCTATCTCTATAATCCAGAGGTTCAGCGATTAGCCAATCAGAGCGCTCGGTTAAACGTAAACAAAAGACTCTATCGACAGTTTGCCCTTTCTCTCGTTTCGCAAATAAACAGTCGTAAGAATTTTGTGGAAATAACATTTTATATGTTTTGTTTTTTGAAATGATATTATGAAATATGTTATCTTAGACAAATTTATGCAGCTCTCTCGTATTTTTTATAACATAGCTAATTGACAAGGCAATGCAATAAGCTTATTAAAAGATCATGGACTTTTAAAAAAAGTTTCCTTGTGTTATCGCCTATATTTCGAGTGAATCTACCAGAATTGTGCTTTTTTGCATAAAAAGAACTATGGACACTTAATTCGTATGAAGTTGAAAGTAATCCCTTTTTGAATAATTCATAACACGGTTGACGTCTGTGTTGTCAAAAGGTTATTCTACTACCACCGCTGTATATCCGGTAATCCTTTGGATGGTTGTACACTATCAAGGGCGGATCTAGAGTGGAAAGCGGGAGGTTGGGTGTTGCATCGGCCCAAAGGGTCGATCCGAGGCACGAAATGCCCAGTGGAGGAGGGTACGGGAGGTAGATGTTCGGGGGGCCTCCCCGGGAATTAAGAAAAAAAGAATAAAATTGTGCAATCTGAAGCATATTTTCTCCTTATCATCTCGAATATCAGGACCATTTTAGGGATACCCTTTCAAATTAGTAGGGAGAGCCTGGGTTTATCTCGATCTTTTTTTTTCAGATTATTTGTACTTTAATACTTATTGTTTATTTGTCCCCGCAGTTACATGGATATAGAATTAGAATATTGGTATGATATGGTGCAAAATTTGTTTTCTTCATTTTGGTTTGTTTGTTTGTTTGTTTTTACATAATTTCCAAATCCAATGTTTAATACATGTACATTTATATGTTTTAAACAAAATGTGAAGATTAAAAAAAGATCCTTCTATAAGCATAAAAGCGTGAAGGTTACTATCCCCGTGCCATTTACATGTTTTGTAAATCATTTGACATGTTTATATGATTGTTCATTTCCGATAAAATGTAGAAATTGAAATGAAAGATATGATTACTACTTGGAATAAGGACCAATTTTCGGGCATACCAGAAACCCCCTGCGCGATGTACATTACAAAACTACTCAATAAAATATTGTTAGTACGACCAAATTTAGAACCTAAAAAGAATTGACCACTTTCCAGTTCCGCGCCACCTAGCGGCGAAGTGCTGAAAACAGGGTGTCATGGCCGCATAGACGGGCAAAGGCATCTGCCGCTTCGTTTATTGATGTGTTAATTTCGGGCAGATATTTCTCTTCTATCTTGCTAATTATCGATTATATATGCTAAGATAATCGTTTTAATATGTCTTGATATATTCATGCCATATAAATGTTATGCTTTTGACAAATTTTAATCATTAGTAGCAAAAATCAATCATGTAAAACGGGGCAGTTTCGATATGTTATGGAAGTTATTTGCTGTCTATTATTTCAAAATATGAGACAAAAATCATTCATTTGATTAATATAAATGTCAGTTCTTATTACCGACTCCTATATTATACGAGTGCACTCCGTATATATACACAACCAGTCAATTATAACAGGTGTCATTCAGGTAGATATAGGCGCCTACCTGTGTGGAGTCAGCCTGCGTTCATGCATGCTGACACAATGTCTGGAATGGTCAGAAAAAAATACTAGTACATGTATAAAAATGTGTTATTATATTTGTTTTAGAGCGTTTGTGTGTTTATATAAAATTTATATTCTTTTTTTTTTCGACAAAAACCACGAGAAACACGTACCTTTGAGTTTCGACTTTTTTTTTTTATTAATATTATTCAGTGCAACACGGGGCATTGAATTTTATACGCAATCCTACCTTCCCCTCTTTCCTCTCCAGAATTTAATTTTCATCTATAATCATTCTTATCAAATTTTGAAGATGTAAGGAGATTGCTAAGAAAAGAAAGAGAGGCGATATAAACACCATATATGACATTTAAAATAAACGGGCCAAATGAAAAGATGGTCCAGCATTTTTTCCCCATAAACTATTTATTTTTCGAACTATAATTTAAACAAGGAATCTTAAAATATTCATTTATATACCATGATCATCATTCCGTATTTTTAGAAAAAAAACAGTGTTAGATTCTCCATTGTTAGTCCCCTATGGGCAACACCAAAGGGGACTCTTCGTCTTTTAAATTGGTGTGTGTTGTGGGGGAGGGGGCTCTTACGCATTTAAAAAGAAAGTCTTACTTCACTATTTTTTTTCACAGATGTGTCAACATTATTTCCATATTGACTCGTTCTTTGTATGTCTTCTTCTTTCATCCATTTATTAAACCTTCTTTGATTCCTTGAGATTTAAAAAAAGAGCTTTTTGAATATGACATTTTTTAGCTAAGATCTTTGAATCAAAATATATTATCGGATGAAAAAAAAATTGTATCAGTTTGAAAAAGAAAGAGAAAAAAAGACGAAATAAATAAAAACAAGATGAGGAAAAAGATAATAATTACCGTAAAAACTCTTCCATGTGAACAGTGTGCAATGAGAACGTACACTACACGTGTACGCTGACCGCAGTCCGTGTACATGCAGCAAGTATATAATAAGTTAACATATTTAAAAAGTTTACCTATCTAAGTATATTTTTAAATGAAATTTTCTCTGTGAAAATAAGAAGATTGAATTTATTATGAAGATATTCTTATTGTCCCTCTCCATATATCTTATTTGAACTGGCAGCATGGCCATATCACTCTCTGATGATTTTCACACCTGGCAGGTAATATACGTACCCTACAGGGTTGATTGACATGTGTGTACTTGTCAAAACAACGATTTGTTAATTGGAATGATATTTTTTAAGAAAATGGATTAGCGCAATGGACGTACAAATACGAATACGAAGAAAACCAACGATAATTTGTGATTCATACCACGGAAAAGCTGGTTTTAAATTTACAAATAGATGTTTAAATATGCAGAAAAAAATCATTTATAGCATCTTTTTCTTTCAGCAAACATCTCTTAATAATAATAAAACTAATTAGTCGGGTAATTTAAAAGACAAATAAGAAATTTCCATCAAAATACGTTAACTGATATATAACGCGATTGAAGCGTGATGCCCGTCTATACGGCCATGACACCCTGTTTTCAGCACTTCGCCGCTAGGTGGCGCGGAACTGGAAAGTGGTCAATTGTATTTACAACCTCAATAAATTCTCTATTAAGGTGAATACATTAAAACAAAATCTTTCTAATTGGTGAATTGCTGACCATTGTGCAATTTCTACTGATGCTTTTGCAGGGTTTTTTCGATTGCTGATGTTACCAAAATAAAGCGAAACCCGGGGGGGGGGGGGGTATTGCCCACCACCACCACCACCACCACCACCACCATCACCACCACCACCACCCACCCCCTAAATCCGCCCTATTGAAACTTAAATGGTTTGATAGATATTGATTTCTAGTATCTAGATAGTAGATATCTAATTTTCATTCCGATATTTTGATTACGTCATGGGAAAATAAATGTTAAACATTGGCGGAAACAAGGGGGGGGGGGGGCACGCCTGAAATCTGCAAATCATAGGTAAAACGATAATTTTCCATAAACAAAGAGTAAATATTAATAATTATTAACTACTTGTTAGTTAATATAATTGTCAAATGCATCAATTTCAATTCATTAATCAATTTCAGTCATGAAAATGGGTCCAATAAGGCTGAAATTCGTTACCTTCTGGGGGGGGGGCGAAGTGGTCCCCCTAATAGGGCTCTGCCCTGGACCCGCTCGGGACCTAAGCGGTCCCAGGACCCCTCGCCAATTTTACGCCCCCTCTAACTCAAAAGCTGGATCCGCCACTGATAAAGTTTTCCATCTTCTCCATCGCCTGCTGAACAGCGCATGCCTCCATGTGACACATGTATTTCAAACATTAATATTGTTTTCATAGTACAAAAATGTAATTATCTCCTCTACATGTTATCCACATGATAGATTTACTGTAGTAGTGAAATTGTAGATTTCTTGAATGATATTAAGTTTCTTAACAAGTACTATCAGGGACGATAAGTGCCTGGGACTACATTTGTATATTGTATTTGGTTTCTTTTATAAATAAATTTTAATCTGTAATAATCAAATATTCTTGTGCATATTGCATATCAAGATATATGGTTAAAAATGGGGGGGGGGGGGGGGGGTTGAGCACTTTGCCGAATTTTCACTAAAATATTAGTTTACCATCTATTATATTGATTGATCAGTGCCGGGCGTAGCTTCGATGTGGACGGTAAGCAGGGGCCGGCGGGCCTAAATCCTCAAATGGGGGGGGGGGGGGGGGGGTGCATAATCATACACTTTTTGTGGAATGACTCGCAAGGCATGAGGGGTCTATGTGGGGAGGGTATAATGGAAGTTGATATCCCTACATCTGGAAAGGGGTTCGGGGGCCTCCCCGAGAATATTTTGAAAAAAAAGTCAAGCAAATCTGTACTCTCTGTCCCATGAATGCGTCATGTCTTGGTTTGGCAAACCTACAAACGGATAACTTTTGCGCCAAAAACAAAAAACAAAACCTGCAAGTAACATTCTTCATGGAAAAAAAAATATTTAAATCACAAACCCCTCGCGCTTTTATACAAGTGAAAAATCTGTGAAGTCCGATTAAATTTAAAAATCAAAATATGGGGAATGTAAAACGATTTTTAAAAATGCCTCGGATTACACCATTTTGTCATAAAAATCCGAAAATTTCGCGTACGATTTTAGATTTTTTTTGGGTCTCTTTGTTCATTTTTTTCCAAGATATACAAGGATCATTGAATCGATTTATTTTGATTTTGACCATGCATAGCACCATAACCTTTAAAATCGGCTTGAGCAACGATCATGCCAGCTCGCTTGATGTCAGTGACGCTGCGCGTGCAAACAACGTCTACCCCTGCGTTAATCCAATTATCTAATTAGCAGTTACTCCGTTTATTGAATCGCCAATTTAACTTTTGACTGTCAGAGTGAAACAAGTATTAATATTCAATGTCTTTTAAAACGACATTATTCAAAGCGTGTTCACGTTACAAAACCGTTGGACTTCATGTGCAAGATGTGCCCTATATGTTGATACAATAAAATCAACAGAAAGTCTGAAACATGGGCTACTTTTATGTTACTTTCACGGTGGTTTCAGTAACACATTTAAAAAATTTTATTTTAAAAACAAAACATATAACATGTTATTTCCACAATAGCAACTGTTTATTTGCGAAGCGAAAGAAAGGGCAAGCTGCCGATAGAGACTTTTGTTTACGTTTGAAACGAGCGCTCTGATTGTCTATTCGCTGGACCTCTGGATTATAGAGATAGGGGTGTGCAGGTCGTGTGTCGTTAAAACGAAAATGAAAAATGAAAAATTGAAAATGGATTCAATTTTTCATTTTTCATTTTTGCATTAGCGCGCGGAGTGTAAAAATGGAAAATTGACTCAATTTTTCATTTTTCATTACGGATTTTGGAAAGGAAAATTGAATTGTGGTTTAGTACAGCCTATTACAGTCCATTTTCTATTTTTCATTAAGAAAATAAAATTTTAAAAAGGAAAAATGAAAATTGAACCCATTTTCAATTTTCAATTTTCACTTTTAAAATGAAAAATGAAAAATTGAATCAATTTTTCATTTTTCATTTTCAAAATGAAAATTGAAAATTGAAAATGGGTTCAATTTTCCATTTTCGTTTTTTACTTTTGCAATGGAAAATTGAATTGTGGTTTAATACAGCGTATTTGAGTCCATTTTCCATTTTCGTTTTTCAATTTGAAATTTTAAAATGAAAAATGGAAAATTGGTTCAATTTTCCATTTTTCATTTACTAAATTGAAAATGAAAAATGAAAAATTGATTCAATTTTCCATTTTTCATTAACATTTCCAAAATGGAAAATTGAATTGTGGTTTAGTACACGGACCCAATAAACGCTAACTATATATTTAAAGCCTGAACAAGTTATTTTTAAAATAGGAATTTGCTACGAAAACATATCAAACCTTCTTTTGAAATGAGATTTTTGAATGATATTTCTAAAACATGATGTTTTCAAATTTATTTTTTAATTTGTTGACCAAAAGTAATACTTTAAAAAGAAGTGGTCAAAAACGTTCGAAACTATGTCTTTAGGTTATGTGGCCACATGCCTCGAGAAACATTAAACTTTTATGACAAGAAGATATAATGTTTATCTTATATTTGTAATTTTTTCGTGTTCTCGATACATGTGGCCAATGTTAATTTTAAAGAAGCATGTAGGTTTTGCAACAATTTCCAAAAACCCCAAAAATGCCGCTTTCGGACCTTTCAAGGGACACAAAGCTACTGATAAATCTCAACATATAATTTAGTAAAGGACTAAAAAAGTATTAAATTTAAAAAATGTATTCAATCATATGTTAAGTAACAGGGCCAATTCTGTTGCTTCATGGTCCCACCCTTTTGATATAATTGAAATCCGGGATCAATAATCCCTACTGCACTGTCATTGTTTTCTTTTTCTATAATTCATTATTTACTTCCTCCGATTCATCGTGGTGCACTATGCAAATGTATACTATTTGTGATAGTTTTGCAAATACTGAACTAGTTTTGAAACTGTAACAGAAACATATAATAACTAGTTATGGGACAAGTAATTCCAGTTCTGTGTGTGTGTGGGGGGGGGGGGGGGGGGGGTAGTGTTTTACTTGGCAATAGTTTTGTATATATTTTTCTTGACAAGGATGTTGATGCACATGGAAACCTTTTTACTTTGACTCTAGAAATTGCGAAAAAAGACGCAATATGAAATTAATTCTAGTGATTCTATATGGACCAAATGTGGAATTTCCAGAGTTCTATAGATCTACAAAGAAAAAAATGTAATATACAACATGACTTCATTATAATGTGTGGGGATATGAATCTAGTTCTAAATTGAGAAAATGATTGTTTTGATTATTAACGGCAAAATAACAAACAAAAGCCCCAGGGGGCACAACGCTCACCTGATACCCATGCACGCTCTAATTGACATACTGACATTGAATACTGATAGTGCCAGTACCAGGATTTTAGCCCACACTCTTTCTAAAAAGATTTTTGCCGGATGCAGAGAAGTTTTTTTTCAAGACAACCTTTAAAAGTACAAAAAAGAAAAAAATAGTCACATTTCAAAACAATAACTTTTTTACTGATTTGAAAAGACGGATAAAGTGGTCCAACGTCATATGCCCAGCTAGTATAGTTCAATTATGCAACATCAAAAATAAAATCATATTGTACATTAATGTGCAGCAGAAAAAGAATAAAAGAATGAAATGATTTCATAAATTAAGTTTATTTAAAATTGAACACAAAACCTTTCAATATTGATAGCTAGTATGCCAGAAATTATAAAGCCTGTGTTTGTGAAACGAGAATGCCCCCGGCGGCATCTTTGTTAGTATAAAGGCCATTTTCTGTTAAGTATGTGAGAGGTCAGGGTCAGCGTAATATTGGTATCAATGGAAAGATCTTGTCACAAGGAATACACATGTAAAAATTGAAACCTCTATCACTAACCATTCAAAAGTTATGCCCAATGTTAAAGTTTTTGAGAAGTACGTCAAAGGTCAAGGTTATGGTCACGAGGTCAAAAATTTTGGTATCAATGGAAAGGTATTGCACAAGGAATACACATGTGAAATATGAAACCTCTATCACCAGCTTCCATTTAAAAGTTATGCCCAATGTTAAAGTTTTTCGGAAAACAGACAGACAAACAGACAGACGGACAGGCCAAAAACTATATGCTCCCGAATCTTTTATTCCAGGGGCATAAAAAACAAAGATTTTTCGGTTTTGCCTTTATTCATATTAAAGTATACTGAAATCTATGAATACTTTTGAATAGTATTGATTTCATCTCAAATACATGAAACGTACAGTTAAAATCGTTTTAATCCAATATTTATCAGTTCAAGCGAGTTGTGCAGAAATTGGGCCAGTTTGTTTTCCAAAAAGCAGTGTATGGTGTATCAAACCTCATGACCCAGTGAAGCCACTTGAACAAATAATTTTCAGTGAATATGCTGAAATGCGGCGCTTCTTGCCTAAGCATATTTCAACAGGCGAGAAGGAGCGTCGCATTTCAGCATACGCTGTTCAACAACTCAAGTGGTTTCTCTAGGTTTCGTGGTTTGAAACAAATTAAAAGGCCCATGAAATTGTTAAGCATGTCCAACTAGCAGACCTACGACATCGTTATTTACTGTTAACAAATTGTTTTACCTCATCAAAGGTCTGTTACACGGAAAAGTTGTTAGCGGAGAGAGTTCATGAAATGTATCGGTTGCATAGGATTTGCCGACAAAAAGTTATTTGGTCCGATAAAAACTCATCATGTATCTATTATTTGAACAGATAAAAATTCCCAAATGTCTTATCACAGGAACCTGTCATTTTATGAGAGAAAATGTTTTATTATTCACAACCTCAGGCCTCTGTGTTTCTCTTAGAAATATTATACATACAAGATGTCGAACACAGTGGCTTATGGTTGTGAATAATAATTTATTTTCTCTATTTAAACAACAGCTTTCTGTGGTCCAACATTTCATAGGAAGATTTCAGGAACTCTGAACTGAATTATTTATTTCAAGAATTTCAGATATTAAATGTCCTATGCATTCTCAAAATCCAGAGGAAGAGATTACTCATTAGACGTTTCTTCAAGAAATCAGTCCGTAAATTACTTCATCTAAGAGAGTCTAAGACAGAAGAAATTCGAGCAAACTTTATACATGATAACAAGTATATGCAAGTGTTCAAAGTACATGAATGATAACCATTATGAAAGTGTTCCAAGTATAATGCACATTAAATAAAAATCTATTCCGTTTGCACTGTATCTCCTGAAATGTATCGCAGTACTAAAAGTATCACATTTCTACATGGGGAATCCCCTTCGGGTACACGGCAAAACATGGCCGCTTTTGAAATCTTGTTCCCGACTTTAAAAATAAAATTCTAAATAAGTATAAAGAATTTAAATAATTGAATCATATCAAATAAAAGGTCAATGAATAAGACATTGAAGCATGTGTCACTTGTTGAATTATCAGCTGTAACTATGGATGAAAGGTCGATCTAAAATGATTAATCATACAAAGAAAGTTTTTTTCCTGTAGTTGCACCTGAAACATTGGGCATGGAAAACATACATTATACCTATGTACAATCTTAAAAAATATTCCTTAAAAATCCAAAATGGATATCTTGACAAAATTCTTTCACTTGTAGGGTACCATGCATGAGTACCTCATACCTACAAATTGTCATGACAATCTGAAGAGTGGTTATAGAAAAGAAGCAGAAAATGTATGAAAATCACCCCCCCCCCCCTTCCTTTTTACATAAGAAAAAAATTCATAAAAAATAATAAAATTTAAGCATAAAATACATATCAAAGTATTAAGTAAGTTAAATATGATAAATATGTAGTAAATGAGTGTGTAAAATCATACACTTATTGAGTTATTTAAAGAAATAGTGAAAAAATGTGCATTTCTGACTAAGTCCGAAAAGACGTCAAGAACGCGTCAAAAATTTGACTTCGAAGTGGAACCAAAAATAACAACACTTCTTAAGACATCTCACTAGATCATCCTGATGCTTTCGGTTTGTCGATACATGCTTCAGTTCTGAAGAAGAAATTTATCAAAGGAGGGTACCCCCGTGACCTACTTTTGGCTGTGGTGGCGCCACCTGTTGACAGATCCGGACGAAAAATAACAACACTTGTAGGGGACCATGAGTACTTCATACCTACCAAGTTTCATCAAAATCCCTTCAGCCGTTCTGGAGAGGAAGTTGAAAATGTGAAAAGTTTACGACGACGGACGACGACGGACGACGACGACGACGACGACGACGGACGACGGACGACAGACGCAACACTATGACAATAGCTCACTTGAGCCTATGGCTCAGGTGAGCTAAAAAGGGGAAAAAATTTTGTTTGGGTCCCGCCGGGGTTTGAAGCCACTCCCCATGGTCCATTGGGCATGGAAAACATACATTATACCTATGTACAATCTTAAAAAATATTCCTTAAAAATCCAGAAGTGGATATCTTGACAAAATTCTTTCACTTGTAGGGTACTCATGCATGAGTACCTCATACCTACAAATTGTCATGACAATCTGAAGAGTGGTTATAGAAAAGAAGCAGAAAATGTATGAAAATCACCCCCCCCCCTTCCTTTTTACATAAGAAAAAAACTCATAAAAAATCAAAAAAATAAAATTTAAGCATTAAATACATATCAAAGTATTAAGTAAGTTAAATATGATAAATATGTAGTAAATGAATGTGTAAAATCATACACTTATTGAGTTATTTAAAGAAATAGTGCAAAAATGTGCATTTCTGACTAAGTCCGAAAAGACGTCAAAAACGCGTCAAAAATTTGACTTCGAAGGGGAACCAAAAATAACAACACTTCTTAGGACATCTCACTAGATCATCCTGATGCTTTCGGTTTGTCGATACATGCTTCAGTTCTGAAGAAGAAGTTTGTCAAAGGAGGGTACCCCCCGTGACCTACTTTTGGCTGTGGTGGCGCCACCTGTTGACAGATCCGGACGAAAAACAACAACACTTGTAGGGGACCATGAGTACTTCATACCTACCAAGTTTCATCAAAATCCCTTCAGCCGTTCTGGAGAAGAAGTTGAAAATGTGAAAAGTTTACGACGACGGACGACGACGGACGACGACGACGACGACGGACGACGGACGACAGACGCAACACTGGCTCAGGTGAGCTTAAAAGTATCTGATGAGATAAATAGCAAAAATGCAATCTCAAAGATGTTTGGCGTGTTTATAATCCAGATAAGAAATCTTATACCTGATTTCGTAAAAAAACTCAACAAAAATGGCCAGATTAAATTTTGCCCTCGTTCCGGAAGCACTATAATAATTGTCATTAATAGAAGACACGGATATAACACTTGGATATAGGTCAGATCATTCTATCCTTTATTTCAGGATTAAATGTTCAAACTTCATCTCCGGAAAAAGGTTTCTGGAAATTTAAGAATTCCCTGTTGCACGATGAAACTTTATGTAGAAAAAAGGAAAAAAATGTAATTAGACATACAAAATTTGAATATGCTCTCTTGGTCTATAATAGAACACATCTTGATGATTTACCAGATAGTATTCGATTACGGTTATGTTTACGATAAGAGAACAACAGTTTTTTCTTTTAATGATTTTAATGAATATATGGAAAATGACTATCCGATACTCTGCAGATGAAAAATAAGAAAACAAGAAAGTTAAAAATATATTAAGAATGAAAAAGTGGAAACTATAAATAAATCAGAAGTTACTTAGTCCATATATGAATCTTAATTCTGTCACGTTGGATAAATTATTCAAAATAAGACAGATTTTTGGGGTCAAATTAAAGGTCACATCTAAAGGTTTTTAAATGCTAAAATATCTTTATTATATTCTACTTATTCATACTAGAGAAAAAACGGACGGTCGGAAAAAAAAAAGAATTATATTTTTCCTAGGACTTATAAATAGAAGGATTCGCAAATCTCTATACCGCCATTAGAATACTACTGAAAACTCGCGTGTAACGAGATCTGAACGAGATCAAAACATAGCCCTGTCCTATTATAGAGGGTGATCAAATAACATGATTTTCTCAAGCATCACACAATAAACGCATAAAATATTGATACGTACATGTAGAAGAAACCTTACTGTTTCAATAAATACCAATTTTATCAAAATATATTGATATATTGTTATAATACTTAGCTTCAAAGCGGAGCCTTGACATACGCCGTTATAACCCAGATATTGTCAAAGAAAGTTAAATACATGTAGACATATGCTCTGTCCCATTTTCTCAGTCATTACTAGACTTACACATAATATATTGGTGGCAAATAGAAAATGAAAACCTAGTGCGTGCATTAGAAACAATTTGGATCAATTTATTCGACGATTTCATCGTGTACCGGAGCTTCAAAAATAGAGGTTTTCACTCTTCGGCACGCCCGGCTATTTTTCTGAAAGAGCTAGACAGCCCAACGCTCTGACCCATTTTCTCAAGCTAGACAAAATGTATGTATGAAATATTGTTATCAAAATAAAAACTAAAACCTAATGTGTGCATTAGGACCAATTTTGATTAATTAATTCGACAATTTCATTGTTTTACGAGGCTTCGAAAATGGGTGTTTTCACTCGTCGGTACCCGCGACCATTTTCTAAAAGAGGTAGACAGCCCAACGCTCGACCCATTTTCTCAAACTAGACAAGATTAACGTATGAAATATGGTTATCAAAATAAAGACTAAAACCTAATGAGTGCATTAGGACCAATTTTGTTTAATTGATTCGACAATTCTATTGTTTTACGGGGATTCGAAAAGGGTTTTTTTACTCGTCGGTACGCGCGGCCATTTTCTGAAAGAGGTAGCATGCGCGAATACAGCATTTTTGGTCAGAGGGGGTCCAAAATTTGAGGAAGTCTACCTATCATGTAGGTACATATATCATGCAAGGATCCAGCATTTTTGGTCAGAGGGGGTCCTAAATTGTAGGAAGTCTACCTATGATGTACGTAGGTACATTTCGATGCACATCATGGGGAGGGGGCAACGTGGGCACTAAGGATTGATTTTTGAGGGCGGGTATCGTTAGTTTCCTTTCACGTTTATCTTTATGAAGAATTGGCGAGCCTGAAATCTTTTTAGATATGAAATATTTTTTTTGTCTTGATTCGATCGAGATACATGTAATTATTCATAACATTGAATAGTTTACGTCTTATATCGGCGAGCGGAGCGAGCCGCGAAATTTTTTATTGATTCACATTTTGTTTATATTTCAAGAGAATTAATAGATAAGTAATTTTCCAAAATAATCTGACATCTAAAATAACAAAACCTTGAAAAAGATAAGAGAGATGGTACATCCTATGACGTAAGGGACTGTTGAAAATACGAGTTCTTGAGACCCAATACAGTTATATAAAATTATTTAGTATAAAAAATTGAAAATGATTAAGACATTTTGCAGAAAAAATAATTGTGTAATTGTAAATGGCGAGCGAAGCGAGCCGAAATTTTAGGTTTCAGAGCATTTTTAGGCATTTTTAGACCCTTTCCATTAGAAATTGGCCAAAGCTGGAACCATCTCCGAAAATCACAGGGGGGGAGGTCCAGACCCCCGGTCCCCCCTCTGGATCCGCGGATGGGTAGACAGCCCAACGCTCTGGCCCATTTTCTCAAACTAGACAAAATAAACATATGAAATATTGTTATCAAAATAATAACTAAAGCCTAATGTGTGCATTAGGACCAATTTTCTTTAATTAATTCGACAATTTCATTCTTTTACGGAACTTCGAAAATGGGTGTTTCCACTCGTCGGTACGCGCGGCCATTTTCCCAAAAGACGTAGATAGGTCATCGCTCTGACCTGTTTTCTCAAATAAAACAAGATAAACACATGGAATTTTGTTATCAAAATAATAAATAAATCCTTATGTGTGCATTAGTACAATTTTCATTTCATTATACCTAATATTAATAAGAATACAAGACTTCAAAAATGGGGGTCTTAACGATCACCTGTTTGCCACGGCCTGTAATTAAGAAGGTAAACAAGCCATCTAAAACTGTTTTATTTTATAATGTATCCATGAAAAGTTGTTTTTAAAATAAGTTTGGACTTTTTTGTATCTGCTAGATTATGTTTCATGTATAGATGTCGACAATTGACCATAATATAACTGCCTCAGATATCGGGGATCTCGACGCAAGTTCGCCCTCGCCATTACGACTACTACGTGACCTATATAAATAGGCCCGATTTAATTTACCATTTTCTCGACTATTTCAAGACGTAAAATCAAACTATTGGTACCAATATGATCAGGATAATCTATTCTACTTATTTAAGTCGTTTTTATGTTGTCATAATTAACATATTTAGGGCATTCATGGTTTTGAATATTACAACCATAACATCTCGTTGCCTAATTTGCATATCAAAAGCGCACGCAAAATGTTAACGGGAAAGGACGAAATTCCAATCTTTCAGTTTATAAGTCCTTGATTTTTCCGACCGTCCGTTTTCCTGTAAATCGACCAGAAAAGTCTAATCATTGAAGCGGCGCGATTGAATTATCTGCCCCTTTGTGTGACGTCATGTGCACCCAAGCGAGTGTTAGAGGCTATCTGAAGGCAGTGAGGGATGAAACTCCCCAATCTTGTTTACTTGAATGACAGATAAAAACAAATCGGTACCAAATACGTTTTATTGATTTATTTATTTTTATATTTATTTATTTATCTTTTTTTCTTGGGGTTGGGGGTGGGGTTGGGGTTGTTCTTCTAAAACGACTTTACAGCGTATTCGGAATTAACCAAGTATGACTTTTATCTATCATTGAGTGATGGCCTTAATTATCCTGTTATAAGTGTCAGTTCATATATAGAGGTTGTGTATTCAAATCAGAGTGATCGTAGGCTTGTCATATACAGGCAAGCCTATAGATTGCGTAATATTTGACCCCCGTGCAAGGTGTAAAAAACAAATTGGACCACAACAGGCATTTGTTGGGAAATAGACGGTAGATGCTTTTACGTTTGGGCAATGTTCGTCTTGATAGAATTCTAGAAAAAAAACAAAGTTACCAATGCCATATTATGAAAAAAAAAATCTGCATGACTTTAAAATTCGAATGACCGCTAAAATATGCTGGAAGTTATATGATGCCCGCTAGTCTAGTCGTCTTTTTGTTTGAAATAAATCTATTTAAAATAACAAGTTTTTTTCTTGAGGATCAATCTTTATAGACCATGATGAAATAGTTTGACTATTGTCCATCATTTATCATGCTTATACACCCAAAAACTATTTTGAAATAAGATATAATCGAGTGAAATATACAAAATCAGCAAGACTATGTGCTATGTTTATTTCTCCGCCGACTTTTCCACAATAAACATGGTAAAAAGCTAATTACATTGTACGAAGCTATTGAATATTTTTTTTACATACGAATCGCCATGCAAAAGAAATACGGCATGAGGTTCAGTGCCAAGATCGACCCTTATCTTCAGGTAAAGTGTATCTCTGGGCCAAAATCGGTCAAAATTATGCATGGATGCTCCATATTTTCTTTTCTTATTATTGCACTTTTGGTGAAGCTAATTAATACAGGTTTCAAATATTAAGATTGCACCATTTGCATATATTTTTCGCAAAATTTCCCGAGGTAGGCCCCGGACCACCTCCCGCACCCCCCCCCCCCCCTCGCACCCTCTGGATCCGCCACTGAAAACCACGGATTTTTCAATAATTGTATTTACTCGATAATAATTGATAATTCAATTTTTCAGAATATTTAAGCCCGATTGTAAATAAAACATCTCTCGAATTTACAACATTTTTCGATAAACAAATGCATAGATATTACAAACATTCATTCCATAATCTATTTATTGGCGTAAGTATTTCGTTACATTTGATATTTAGTAATGAAGTTTGCATGTTATATATGTTAAAACAAGATAAATGTGATAACATCATTAAATTCTATGTCTCTAATTTTTTGCATTTCTTCACATTTTTTTTTTCTCAATTTTGTCTGAAGTGGTTGTTAGTAAACATAATTAACAAACAACAATAACAACTGGCCTGAAGATACTGTGTAAACTGCATGTAATCAGTAAACGTAGTTGACATGCGCTGTATAGACGGCATATATATAATCAATTTTCTGATAAAGTAAACTTAAATATTTCGATACCAAATACTCGATGTGTATCCAACTGCGTTAATTTCAAGATTGTGCAGTAAATAATTTGTCAGAAAACAAGTTCTAGAGATCGAAGTAAAGGTTTTTAAAAAAAATGAACCAACCCTCCACTCATCATTACGTTTTTTGCCGACAACTTTTATACCGTTATTAGGTAACGATCGCCAAGCCTTTGATGCACCGACAAACGCGGCCGTAAAGATACAAATTGTTTGTTTCAACATTATTTTTTTGCATTTCCTTATCATCTTCCTCTGCAGCACTTCATTCGAATTCATTTGATACCAAACACGACCTCAGTACTCCAATTAAACGCATAGAAATAAATCTACACACAATTAATTTTTTTGGCCATCAAAGTTCTTTTTGCTGATACATGTAACTTTTTTGTTTTATGTCCGATTTGATTGAAATCATTTTCAAAATCGCCGTCTCAGAAAGACCTTTTCAAAAATATATACATTACTAAGGGTTGCTCGAAAAATTCAATCCATAAAATTTCGCCCAGGTAGCAAATCTTGAAAGCAGGTGAAGCCTGGGAAACTTCTAACCGCACAGTCGTCAACTTATGATATCAAAACGATTGTTGATGTGATGTACAAAATTAGCGCAAAGCTATTCGATGTTTGATGAATTTAAAAAAAAGAAGAAACTCGCATATATTGTTCTTTTTAAGCTGTGTATATATACAGTAATTACAGCATAGTATATGCGGGCTTGGGTGTACCTTACGTCATCGCCACGGGAGGTAATCCGGGCTGGCTTTTTTGAATTTTAATACGGGACGTATTTTCACCCGCTTAATTTGCTAACCGGGACCGAATTTGGTCGAATGAAAAATTGGAATGTGTTATTCTAGATCTACTTGATCAAGTGAACAAGATAAAAATAGATGAGTGAGGGATCTTTGCGCGTGACCTTTAAACGTTTTTTCCTATAGAAATCAACGGAAAACGGAAAAGTTTTTCTACAACATTGTTCCACCCCCCTCGGTTCAGAATGCCACTTTTACCAAAGATGTATATCAATAAAACACAAGTGGGGTTCTGAACCAAAGTGGGGGGCAATGTCCCACAGGCGAAAAACGAATTAAAGGGGGAATTGATTACTATTTTAGAATCAGTATTTAGAGCGGTAAAATAAATTAAAATTGCCATTTTTTCTTTAAATATCATGTAACAATCTTAACAGAGTGTGTTCTGATCAAATGAGTAACCGTTAGGAAGGAAATAAACGAGAAAGTTGTCTATTTCTACACTATGCGTATTTCGCGCCTGAAAGCTACATATGTGGCTGATAAATACGTAATATAACCGTTTTTCAGTTTCCGGGTAGCGATATTTGCCGATTATATTGTTGTAATAACATCAAGGTTTATTTCTCTCATCCAAGTTTGACATTAAAAGGAAGAGAAGTATAATAAACATGAAATTTGTGCAAACTAATGCTTTTTTTGTGAATTTTCGCTCGATATTTGATGTTTTCTCTCATCAGTACCCCTACCTCTTCAACCCGTAATTATAACATTTTTTCACCAAATCTATTTAAATAAAATTCCTACAAAGAATCTTCTAAAACTTCTATTTTTAATCCCGACCACTTTTTATCTAAAAAAGAAGGACAGCGCACGAGAAATAATCGAGTGATTTCAGAGCTAAATCAAGCCCTTATCTTAACAGCTCCTTAAACATTTTTATAAGAAAACAATTTCATGAGCGGAGATAATACTTAAGAAAATGTGGATTGAAAAAAACTTTTAGAGAATCATCACCAAATTCCTTTCTTATATGAAATGGATAGGTATTAATATGAGAAACATATATCTTTGGAGGAAGTGGTCAGTGATGTATTTATTCTTAAGAATGATAAGAGCCAGGGGCCGGATTGTTTTAGTTCAGGGTTTTTAGCTCACTTGAGCCGAAGGCTCAAAGTGAGCTATTGTCATACCGGTCTGTCCGTCGTCCGTTAACCTTTCTCATTTTGGACTTCTCCAAAACCGCTTGAAGGATTTTTGTTAAACATGGTATGCATGAAGTAGTAAAGGTCCTCTACCTCGTTTCTTCGTTTCGGTCGGACCCCTTTAAGGATTGATCGAGGGCAGGACCAAATAGGCTCCAGAGAATACTCCTCTTAACAACCATCTCCGGAACCGCTGCATGGATTGAGAATATACATAATATTATGTCAATATATGGTATCTAAGTGATCAGGAAGAAATAATTATTCAAGTTTTTGACTTCCTTAAAATCCGATATTTATTTATACGCGTTTTTGAAGTTTTTTCGCGGTTTAGTTATTTTAATGCAAAAATTGAGATTTCTTTTAGACTTTTCTCTCATTGTTATTTTTGATAATTTAGTTCATTTTAGCCATGAAGATTTAGAGGAATGCTTATGTGAAAGACTTTTGCTGAAAAGGTTTTCTTTATTTTTTTTACCGGAAAAAGGGAATGCACCTGGGGGATGGTCATTTGTAACATGTTCAACTCCTCCCCTGACATTGCTTAATATACTTTTTATACTTATAGTAAGAAATGCAACTCTTTGCTATATTTGATACCACAATTTAATTTATTTTAGTCATGATAATTTAGAGGAATGCTTATATGAAAGAAGTTTGCTGAAAGTATTTTTTTTCTTATTCTTATTTTTTTACTGCAAAAAAGGAATGCACCTGGGGGATGGTCATTTGTAACATGTTCAACTCCTCCCCTGATATTGCTAAATATACTAGTCTTTTATATATTTAATATAAGAAATGCAACTGTAAAAAATAATGTCAAAATATACACTTTTGGATTTTTAAGGATTTGTTTTAAGATTGCACATGTATATTTTCCATGCCCAATGAACCCAAGGGTAGTGGGTTTAAACGACAGCGGGACCCCAAGATTTCGTTTTTCTTGTTTCAGTTTGTTCTCATTTTCTTATTATATGTTATTTATTGCTGCTAGAAATGTAACTGTGAAAGAATTTTGTCTAAATATCAACTTTTAGATTTTTAATGATTTCTTTTTAATTAGTTATGGTATCTTTACCCAAGGGCAGTGGGTTCAAATTCTGGCGGTACCAAAACATTCATTTTCTTCCTTTTTCATTTTTTATACGCCCGTCTTAGGACGGGAGGTATTATGTTATGGCGCTGTCTATGAGTCCATGGGTCCGTCCGTCCGTCCGTCTCCACGTCCGAAGTCATGTTTTCCGGGGTTTTTTTTCTGAAGCCTTTCAAGATATTCGATTCAAACTTTACACATGACTTGATATAATGCGACGTAAGATCCAGTTCGAGTTTCGGTAAAATTGACCTATTATAGCAGAGTTATGGCCCTTGAACATAGAAATGTTCAACAATTACACAGTTTTCCGGATTTTTTTTTTTCTTTGCTTATACAACCGTGGCATTGTCCGTGGGTCCGTATGCCCGTCCGTCTCCATGTCCGAGGTCATGTTTTCTTGGCTTTTTTTCTGAAGCCTTTCAAGATATTGGATTGAAACTTTACACATGACTTGATATAATGCGACGTAAGATCCAGTTCGAGATTCGGTAAAATTGACCTATTATAGCAGAGTTGTGGCCCTTGAACATAGAAATTGTCAACAATTGCACAGTTTTCCGGATTTTTTTTTTTGCAGCCTTTACAGCTATTGAATTGAAACTTGATACATGCCTTTATAATAGGCAACTACAGATCCAGTACGAATTTCGGAAAAATTGACCTATTATGGCAGAGTTATGGCCCTTGAACATAGAAATTGTCATCAATTTCACAGTTTGCCGGATTTTTCTCACAGCCTTAGAAGCTATTGAATTGAAACTTGATACATGCCTTCATAATAAATAGTTACAGATCAAGTTCGAGATTCAGAAAAATTGACCTATTTATAGTAGAGTTATGGCCCTTGAACATAGAAATTTTCAACAATTTTAGTATTCCTGCCTTTTTTCGCAGGTTCAGTTTAGCTCAGGTGCTCCACAGAACCTCTTTTTCCATTTTGCTCATGAAAATATTAACTCGCATCAAGCAAGGTATTCAAACAGACTGCGAGACAACTTATTACAGAGATGGAATCAATCAGATGTGAATCCTAAAAAATTCTAAGGAAATTTTAAAAGCCACCAATTTCAATCATATTACCAGCATAAAGTCTTTCGACTTCTCCACGCTCTACACTACCCTCTTACGCCAAAAACTCAAAAACAGATTAAGTCTTGCAAATATCATTCGCAACACCTTTCTTTCAAAAAATGGTAATAGGAGATACAAATACCTTGTAGCGCGGGAGAATACTTATTTCGTGAAGGAACACTCTGATTCAAACAAAAAGTATACCGAAGACGATATCATCCGGATGCTTGAGTTTTTGATTGACAACATTTTTGTTGTGTTTGGGAGAACCGAATTCCAGCAGATAGTCGGAATCCCCATGGGTACCAATTGCGCCACACTGCTTGCGCACTTATTTTTATATTCACACGAAGCTGACTTTATCCAGACCTTGTTCCTGACTACTATCCTGTTCACTAATTCCAGAGCACCTTGTTTTCCCGGTTTTCTCTAAAATATGATACTGTCATCTTCAAAAAAGATATAAATTTTATAGTACTCCTTTAGTCGTAACAGAAAATACCTACGTTTTGGCTGTGCGTCAACTAATTAAGAAATAGGACGGAAAATAAAAAGTCTACGGAAATTTTCTATAGTAAAATCGCTGAAAATGCGTGACGTCGGGAGCTTTGACGTCACTCTTTACTATTGTTGACACGGAGAACAATATGGTGGCGGCTAGAAATTAACATGGAAATTTCCCGTTGACATTTTGTTTTTCATATTGCGGTTTGAAGGCAGCTGATAGGGTAAGTTGTAGTGAATTTCCAGATACGACTGAAGGAGGTCACTTCTCGGAAACTATAATTTATAGGAAAATTCTTCAAATGATAGAATAAATCGCCAAAACAGGGTGCTCTGAATTTAATGAACAGGACAGTGCATCATTTTGAAAATAGTTCCCCGTAACGTTGCTCTATTAAGTTATAATTTATATAAAAAGAGACATTCCAACCCTGGATCGTAACTCCTTGATGGAAATTGGTTTTGAATTTTCTTCAAGAAGGTATAGAGGTGGAACCCTTCGACATTATCACAAATGCGTTATTCACTCAAGATTAAGCATTTTACATACTGAATAAGTCAGCACCTCTTGCCCATTGGACTCAGTGGTGTTTTGAAGTCTTATTTGGTGTTTGATCTTTCTCGTCCCTGTGGTGTCTCTAATGCTTACTAGTTTCTTCCTAATTTCCTCCTTACTGGTTCGTCAGATTGGTTGAGTTCCAATCGAAATTGTGTCATCAAGGCTGTATACAAATATTTAAAACATTTCCAATCAGTGACCTTGACATTTGACCTTGGAATCAATAGCGATCTTACACAAGTCATAAGCAATAAGTGCTTGAGGTTAGGTGAAGACCCATTCAAAACTGTGCTCTCCAGGCAGTATTCAAGGATTTTAAACATAAACAATCTGTGACCTTGAAAATCTATAGGGACCTTTCTCTTGTCAGAAGTAATAAGTGCATGAAGTTTGGTATCTAAGGTGTATATCTCGTTGCTAGGAAAATTTTCAATTTCGATGACAATTTAGATAAAGATAAATCATTCGCAACATAGATATATCCTTTTAAAAAATCGCACACATGACTAGATAAAAAGCCGTCATGAATGGTGGAGTATATAGGATACACCCTGTCCGGTTGTCCGTCCGTCCGTCCGTCCGGTTAAGAAGTTTTTAAAGCAGACAATTCTTCAAGTATTAGTGATAGGGCTTTTATAGTTCAAACATACATTCACCATAACAAGTACTACATTTTGATACCAAGATATTTGACCTGGTCACCTTGACTTTAAACTATGGCCTTGTATTAATATTTTGGTTGAAAAGTTCTTAAAGCATATATATCTCTTCCAGTGATAGGGCTTTCATATTTTAAACATAGTTACATTCACTATTACAGGGGCTACAATTTGATACCAAGACATTTGACCTAGTGACCTTGACCATGACCGTTGATCATCTTCTAAACTATATGGCGTAGGGTTTCGATATTAAATATATAGATTCCTCATGAAGAGATCTTTCATTTGATACCTTGACCTTTGACCTACTTGTTTTTGTTTTCTGTCGGAGTAAGAAAAAAGACTGCTCTTGAAAATTTGAGAAAGGAAAAACCAAAAAAAAGCACTATAATACGGTCAAAGGGTATGGGTAGATGAAGGCGAAAAGCCAACAAAGTATTTTTGTAATTAAGAAACAAGAAATTATGTAATCAAAACAATTCAAAAGCTTGAAGTAGAAGGTCAGGGTACTATAAGATGTTAAAAGTCTTCAAATTCAATAGCATTATTTAAGAACAGGTAAATTTTCAGCATGGACCAGACATCCACGTTTCGGGTACTAAACCCTCGTCAGTGATCCTCAATCTAAACAATGTAATATGCCAAATAGTGTAAACGTTATTATGTCCAAAAATGTACCGAAAGACGTTACAGGATGGCTGGGATATGATGCTACAGGACCCAATTTTTAGAAATTTCAAGAAAATTTGTTATCAGAATTTTTTGAATGAGTTGAAGAAACGATCAACCGAAGTTGATCGAACTTGGCCACATGTGCCCTCGGGGACTCCTGGTCCACCAGCAGTGACACTCACCAAGTGGTACAAATGTTAAAAGTCTTCAAATTCAATAGCATCATTCAAGAACAGGTCAATTTTCAGCATGGACCAGACATCCACGTTTCGGGTACTAAACCCTCGTCAGTGATCCTCAATCTAAACAATGTAATATGCCAAATAGTGTAAACGTTATTATGTCCAAAAATGTACCGAAAGACCTTGCAGGATGGCTGGGATATGATGCTACAGGACCCAATTTTTAGAAATTTCAAGAAAATTTGTTAACAGAAATTTTTGAATGAGTTGAAGAAACGATCAACCGAAGTTGATCGAACTTGGCTACATGTGCCCTCGGGGACTCCTGGTCCACCAGCGGTGACACTCACCAAGTGGTACAAATGTTAAAAGTCTTCAAATTCAATAGCATCATTTAAGAACAGGTAAGTTTTCAGCATGGACCAGACATGCACGTCTCGGGTACTAAACCCTCGTCAGTGATCCTCAATCTAAACAATGTAATATGCCAAATAGTGTAAACGTTATTATGTCCAAAAATGTATCGAAAGACGTTGCAGGATGACTGGGATATGATGCTACAGGACCCAATTTTTAGAAATTTCAAGAAAATTTGTTAACAGAAATTTTTGAATGAGTTGAAGAAGCGATCAACCGAAGTTGATCGAACTTGGCTACATCCCAAACAAAAATAATTGGACATAAATCGCTTTAAAATCATGCTTAAATGATGTTTAAATTGTGGATTCACAATTTGAGCTCACGATTTGAGAACGATTTTCATTGGAAATCGTTTATAAATCGAGATTACCTTATATGGCAGAAACGATTTCTGTACGATTTGTATTACAAGACACAATTTAAGAATGATTTAAAATTGTAGCCAAGCTTATAGTACGATTTAAGCACGATTTAATAATTCTTAGCAAAGGCAGTCACGATTTCGACATGATTTGAAAACTTAGAATTTCAGGTATTACAGGTCTGAAGTGTCAAAGTTTGAACTGCTCTGTATACGATGCGACCATGTATACCGACGGCCATTTTAAGGGGTATGGACAAAGGTTTATCGGCCATATTGGATTTGACGTGAAGCATACTTGAAAATCTGTCGTTCTGCAGAATTAAGACTCCAATCTTAACCATTTTAATACTGAATTTTCTTTACCTCAACATCGTCATTTTTCCATAATTTTAAACAAAAACTGCATCAATATTTTTACATGACAACCATTTGAACTTAGTGCACCGAACTGTGCAGCTACAGGTTTGCAGGATTCATGATTAATACTATAACCTACCTTAAACGTGACTATCATCATATGTCTACAAACATTTGTCCTCCAATTTTGATCATACTTTCTCAAAATACCGGGTATCTTCATTTTACACGCAAGGGGCTAGTAGCCATATCAACATAGAAATGAATCCAGGGGCGGATCCCCGGAATGTTGCACATTTGTAATTTGTCACCTATAATTCACATGACTATCCCACTTCTCTAATATATATCATGTAAATAATTAATAATTGAATCGCAAACAGTCGAAATTCTAGTGAATTACCCCAGGAACTTTAAAATCGTTTATTTTTTCTACCTATGTTGGGGCGGATCGGCACGTGAAAATGGCTACCTGTAAAAACTCGTGTTCGAAAAGACACCGTGTTGTATTAACAAGCGATTTATATGATAATGAGACCTTGTACTCAAAATCGAAGGACAAATGGTTGTAGATATAGTATCAATGTAATGTTTAAGGTAAGTTATAGTATTATTAATAAATTCTTCTGAGGTGCAGCTGTGCAGTTCGGTGCATGAATTCAAAAAGTTTCTAATGTTAAAATCTTAATGTGATTTTCCGTAGAAAATATGGGAAAATGTAGCTATTGGGGTTGAGAATATTTGGGATTAAAATAGTTGAAGTTGGAGCCATGACTCGTTGTCAGGAAAGATTTTCAATAACACACTACATAAAATCCAATATGGCGAATAACGGTTTGTCCATACCCCTTAAAGTTTCAGCAGACGATAGAAAAGTCAAGTATATATGTCATGTATATCGGTAAATCTGTCCTAGGGTGGAAGTAATTCTAATCTCCAACACATGTTTACACAGATGGATCGTTATATTATGAGATTTAAACCATGTGACATACCCTACACATGTTACAGACATGGGTAAACTTTGGCACGTGTTTACAAGCAGCAATCGATCTGGAAAGTTATGTTTGGAGTTTATATTACTGACAAAGTATCAATATGAATGCTAGGAGGTAAGGCTTTGATATTTTCTGTTGATGTTTATGTATGTAAACGATCCGATTCTAAGTCAGTAAATATTAAATTGCTAACAAAGGAAATCTGAGCTGAAAGGACGTTTCGACAGTAAGACTTTTCGCCCTGAGACTTTTCAGTCTAATTTCTACATGCACTTCATGTAATTGTTGATGAATTTATGGCTATATATTTATATATCTATCAACTGATTGATCAATTCATACATCCATGTTCATTGTAGATTGAACATCAGAAAATATAGTAACAATCAAGAGTAGTGAATGTATGGAACAGTCTCCCTGACAACATGGTGGATTCCCCAAATGTAAATACTTTTAAAAGCAGGCTGAACCTACACTGGAAGGATAAAGACATTAAATTTAATCCCACTTGTATAGTCCCAAACGCACCACGTACATCAATAGATTTTAGCAACAACACGAGAGAGGATCTGAACGATCAACAGGCCACTGGATAGATCCCAAGAGGAGGTAACAGGTATGTTCTTCACATTTACATGTATATTATAATTTGCATATTTTGTTGTATAATCTTACAATTAAATGTTATTTGATTTATAATTTCATATTTTGCATTTCTTCAGCTCTCAGTTTTGGAGAATTATGATCGAGTTTAATGCTTCAATATCTCCAGCGAAGTGGAAATTAGCGTACAACGAAACGATAATCATGCAAAATACCTATATAATCCTTGAGGATGCTCGGCCAAAACACAATGCTGAACAGGGGAATCAAAGGAAACCCAGCTATCTCAGCTATTCGTACGTCACAGGCCGCCTTAAGGCTTTTGTAACTTACTGACTTAGTCGCAGCTAGTGGTGCAAGATAATTTCCAAATGAAACCTCAAATTTGTGGGTGTGTATGCATGCATGACAGTGTAATCGTGGTGGTTCTAATTGGATGCAGTTCGAATGAAGAATGATTGAATGACGACAATGATCAGTGTATAATTTGTCCTCAATAATGACAGATCTATAAGTATGTGTTATTCTGTGTTCGAAAGTCCACAATGTTTTTTAATTCAAACTATTAACTTGTGACATTATATTATTATTGATCATAACATTGATTTGGGTTTTTTTTTCTGTTGCTACACAGAGACCGTTTTACAAAAATGAAGTCAATATAAACCAATTCTTAATTTGTTTGAGTTTCTTTTTCTATTCATATTATATATCCTTGAGGATAAATAGAAAAAAATGACTCAAACAAAGAATTGGGAAATAGTCAAAAAATGATTCGGACAAAGAATTTGGTTACATTGACTTTATCTGTGTAATAGGCGACTGTAGTGGCTATAATTGATATATAGCATCAGCGTAGAACGCACATTTTTTTAGATTTTATTTTTTTCAATCTACAGTATTTTGTTATTTCAAATAGATTAACATGCCAAAATTATTTTCCTTTAAATTTATATATATATTTCATTTATCTTAATTGTTTTTGTGTTAATTTTCACATAATGTTTCTGATTATTTTCGTGTGAAATTTTATATTTGTGTATATTGACTGTTTTCATTATTTTGTTTTACAGTTTTTGTTTAACACTTGTTTTTTTTTTTTGTAAAATTTTATTTTACATATTTTCTGATGTAAGTACATGTAGACATGTTTGTAGTATGTTACTGTAGTGTGCTATATTGACATTACATTTGTGCACTGACTGTGCTTCTTTAATAGATTATACAACTATATTTGCTAAAAATTGGTAATTTTCATTCAGTAATGATTTGTCTGTGTGGCTGTCAAAACTAATGTGTACTTTTCATGTTCACATCTCAGTTGTCAAGATCACTTTGTTTGATGAAAATCATTAGATTTTTACAATTTGACACCTTTCACTTATTTTGAGATTTTGTTGATATAAAATACTTGTATCAATATTGAAAGTTAGCAGATTCAGGGTACATGTTTTTAAATTACGGTAATCATACCCCAGATATCAAACTACACAATGTAACTCTTAGTTCAGAATGTTCAAATTTTGATGTTGGTTGGAATTGTTGTATTTCTAATTCCGTGTGGAATTTGTTGCAGTAATTAATACATGTAAATTTATCTTTTTCTGATATTGAATCCTTAACCTTATATAGAACAAATGTATGTCCCACGCTCATTAATGCAACAAAAAAGTCATGGTCTCATTGCCAGAGAAGTTAAAAAAGGTCTTTTTCTCCACGTCTTTTGCACAGGTCCAATGTTTCGATAAATTTTGACAAGTTGATATCTTATATGCCATCACAGCATTCTTTTGTTGGTATACATGTTACCTTTTTGTTGTGCCCCCAGCCTGAAAGGTACACTGGGGTCATCTAGTAATCGAATCATCAGTCTGTTTGTCCGGCCATCTGTACATAATTCCTTCCCCTATCTTTGAATGATTTATACACAATTTTTGAATGATTTATACACAATTTTGATACGATTTGTACACAATGTAGTAAAACTTTTTTACAATTTATATACGATTTGTAGTTATATGAGCGATTTTAACACGATTTATGCACACTGCTGTTACGATTTTAACACGATTTTGACGCGGTTTGGTAACAATTTATGTTGGATCAGGGCACGATTTTGACACGACTTGTATACAAATTGTTTATAAATCGTACGATTTACTCACGATTTATCATAAGTTGTTTCTGTGTAATAAAAATTTTGGAATAGAAACACGAGTTTAATGCGATTTATCAAAACACGATTTGAGAGCTCATTTGCATGCGAATTTTATCGGGTTTAAATCATACAGAAATCGCATGATTTAAGCACGATGTAAATCAAGATTTTAGCCCTCATTTTTTTTGTTTGGGATGTGCCCTCGGGGACTCCTGGTCCACCAGCAGTGACACTCACCAAGTGGTACAAATGTTAAAAGTCTTCAAATTCAATAGAGATCAAGAAACTATCTTAAACGATATAAAAAAAATATTATCAGAAATTGTATTTAAATATTGATGATAACCTACTAGAAATTGACTTACCTGATATAATTAATGCATATAGTGTCCAAAAATTAGAAGAACATATGAAAGAATCTTTAGAGTATCCAGTATCAGATGTAAACATCTTCAAATTGAATAGAAGCAGACATTATTGAAGTACTAAAAAATATGAAGAATAATAAGTCGCCGGGTAGCGATGGCTACACAGCCGAAATTTTTCAATTTTTTGGGGGGAATGATTAAAACTCTTTTATTGTAAGAGCAGTAAATGATGTATTTGTAAATAAAAAGTTTCCCATCTCTCAGAGACTGGGTATAATCACCTGTTTGCCAAAAGGAGACAAACCAAGGCAGTATATTAAGAATTGGGGGCCCAACTCATTATTAAATGTATTCTATAAAATTATTTCAGGTTGCATCAGTAAAGAATAAAATCTACTTTAGACACTCTTATAGATAAGACCCAGACTGGCTTTATGATTGGACGATATATTGGTGAGAATGCACGTTAAGTCTATGGCTTACACATACATGACATAGGAAAAACAAATACCTGGAATCCTTATGTTGATTGATTTTGAAAAGGCATATGACTCTGTATCTTGGTCTTTTATTTATAAAGTTTTGGATTTATTTAGTTTTGGTACAAACATTATTTCATGGATAAAAATGTTCAATACCGAGATGAATACATTAATTTAACATAATGATTTTTGTCTGACCAACTAGAGGTGCAATGTGGATGCCGTCAGGGAGACCCCGTTGCCCAGTATATTTTTCTTCTATGTGCAAAAGTCCTAGCAATCTTTATTGAAAATAACAAAGATATGAACGGTATTGTGATTAACGAAAAAGAACATGTTTTGTCCCAATATGCGTATGATACCACTCTTATCCTTGACGGTTCACAGAAATCCCTATTTTTAGCCTTAGAAACTCTTGAGTATTATTCACAAATATCTGGTCTTAAAATCAACAACTCTAAAACGAAGATTATATGGATTTTTCATAAGAAGCACAGTAAATATGTTTACCATCATGACAAATATGGATAATGACCATATCCTTGTATACAGCACAAAATCGATAATTCATAAAATCAGAAACCAAAGGCATATAAATGTAAACGTCTTCATATTGAATAGCATCATTTAAAAACAGGTAAATTGGCAACATGGACCAGACATGCACGTTTCGGGTACTTAACCCTCGTCAGTGATCCTCAAATCTAAACATTGTAATAAGCCAAAAAAGTGTGAAAGTTACTATGTCGAAAAAAACGTACCGAAAGAGTAGCAGAATGGGTGGGATATGATGCTACAGGACCCACGTTTTAGAAATTTTAAGAAATTTTGATAACAGAAATTTTAGAATGCGTTGAAGAAACGATCAACCGAAATTGATCGAACTTGGCTACATGTGCCCTCGGGGACTCCTGGTCCATCAGCAGTGACACTCACCGAGTGGTATAAATGTAAACGTCTTCATATTGAATAGCATCATTTAAAAACAGGTAAATTGGCAACATGGACCAGACATGCACGTTTCAGGTACGTAACCCTCGTCAGTGATCCTCAAATCTAAACATTGTAATAAGCCAAAAAAGTGTGAAAGTTACTATGTCGAAAAAAACGTACCGAAAGACGTAGCAGAATGGGTGGGATATGATGCTACAGGACCCACGTTTTAGAAATTTCAAGAAATTTTGATAACAGAAATTCTAGAATGCGTTGAAGAAACGATCAACCGAAATTGATCGAACTTGGCTTCATGTGCCCTCGGGGACTCCTGGTCCATCAGCAGTGACACTCACCGAGTGGTATAAATGTAAACGTCTTCATATTGAATAGCATCATTTAAAAACAGGTAAATTGGCAACATGGACCAGACATGCACGTTTCGGGTACTTAACCCTCGTCAGTGATCCTCAAATCTAAACATTGTAATAAGCCAAAAAAGTGTGAAAGTTACTATGTCGAAAAAAACGTACCGAAAGACGTAGCAGAATGGGTGGGATATGATGCTACAGGACCCACGTTTTAGAAATTTCAAGAAATTTTGATAACAGAAATTTTAGAATGCGTTGAAGAAACGATCAAATTCAGGATAAAACGGAAACCAAAGCAAACAAACAAAAACCTCCAACACATGAAAAGAAGCGAACTCGCGATATGGGAGTGAGACCAGGTGCCTAGGAAGAGTAAGCATCTCCTGCTTGCATGCAACACCCGCCGCTTCAATTCGGTAGAACTGTCACATCCGTATACTTCCATTTTGGAAGACATAGAGTACAATCTTTGGTTGGATGGTTCAAATGGTCTATGACAGAATATCATCCACCATTCTAGAGAGTGGGACATCATAGTGTATGACGAGTTCCCCATATCGACATTAGAACTTCCTCAGTGACGATGTTAGTCGGTTACAAACATATCCCTGATTGAGAAGCTTATCTGAAAGACGCCTAGCTCTCAGAACAAAATCCGTATATTTGGTACTTGCTCTGGCATAGCGTATCAACTGAGATATGAACACACCATAAGCTTGCGATGAAGGAGTGTTGCTACTCAGAAAAGGAAAGTTTGTAATGCTGAAATTGAAGTCGTCACGTTTGTCATAGAGTGAGGTGTTCATGTGACCATCAGTGTCGTAGGACAACATTATGTCAAAATAGGATGCTGAATTATTTGTCTCTGTAGTTTCTTTGACTTCAAGCTCCGAAGGATAGATACTGCTCAGGTAATCTGCGAATTTTGGATTATTGATGGACAACACATCGTCTATGTATCTGTAAGTGAAGTTGAAGTCAGAAGCTAAGTATCTTTTCCCTTCAGAGACCAAAGATTGAATGAATTCAGCTTCGTACGAATAAAGGAAAATGTCGGCAAGGTGTGGGGCACAATTGGTCCCCATTGGAATTCCGACAATTTGCTGGAAGACCTTTCCTCCAAACATCACAAAAATGTTGTCGATCAGAAAGTTTAACATTTGAATAATATTTGTTTCAGTGTACTTATTTTCAGAATCGGACTTTTCTTTTACAAAGTAGGTTTTGTCATAGTTAACAACAATAACTTTGTATTTGCGATTACCGTTCTTACTTGTAAACGCATTACTTATAATTTTTGCGAGTCTTTCTTTCAATTTAGAATGTGGAATTGTAGTGTAAAGTGTCGAAAAATCAAAGGCTTTAATCGAATGGACTCTACTAAAATGAGTGGATTTCAAATGCTCTAAAAGTTCCTTCGAATTCTTTAAAATCCACATCTGGTTGATACCACTGCGAGAATATACTGTCGAACAATATTTTTGAAGCCCAGATTTGATTTCAGATAAAACTTTGGTGAGTAAGATCGATACAGATTTGGTAGAACATTTTGAGGAACCAGCGATGAAACGTTTAAATCTAAATTGTCAGTGTCGAAGCCAAAGGAAGCAAGAGCTGATTTGTGGTTATCGATTATTTCAGAGACAGAAAGGTTTCTTGGGGTGTAAGTGGGATTTCCAGGTGTCGAATTTAAACTCAACTCTTTAACTAGACTGTCGAAATAGTACGTTTTGCAAGTAAATGTGTAATTATTTGAGGCTTTTTCCGCTGGTGTGATGACATAATGTTCTTGGAGGTAGGTAAGCCCTTAGATAACATCAGGGTCTTTAAATATAGACTCGAATCTGGTGTTCACAGTTGATTTTAATCGGTAAATTCTAGATAAAAGTAACCCGCTGATTGATTTTATCCATTCGGAAAGGGTGTCGAGCTGTACATCCTCTTTCTTTGCCCAACGTCTTGCATATTCCTCACAAGAGTCCATGATAATTTTGACATTTTGGTTCCATGTAAAGGACATACATATCATTTAATTTCCATCGTAATTATTAAGAAACGGCGATTCTGATTGGCCGAGAAATTTTGTTGATACCTGCATCAACGCAAAACGGAAGTACGCGCTTAGCAACGTTATAAGCAACGTCGTTAGCAACACGATTTCAAAGCTGCAAATAAACGTTTTAAAGCGACCAAATGAAATGATAAGTAATCAATGTAATATTTTTTCGGTTGATCGAGGTATCAACACCAAAAATTGAGGGAAAACTTGTGCATCTTGCGCTACGCGCACGATGCAGTTTTCCCTCAATTTTTGGCGTTGATACCTCGGTCAACCGAAAAAATATTACAATGATTCCTTAAGTACTTTACATACATACAGGACATACATAAAGGACATACATACAGAGTTAATAAATTTGAATAAAAATTCCTCTTGGAAAGATGTTTTTGTGTCTTGGCAAAAAGTATGTAGACAAAAATTTTATATGGAAAAGGCAGATGGAAATTAGATTGGGGTTCAACAAATCTCAATCTATTAGGTATAGAATTCTCTATAAATCTTGAAGAAATTAAGGAAATAAATTACAATATTTCAATTCCGAAAATATATGCACTTCTGAAACAATGGAATAGAAGAAGGTTAACTCCAATAGGAAGAGTGACTGCACTTAAAACACTAGTTATACCTAAACTTAATCATATTTTCATAGTTATACCAAATCCTAGCCCTAACATTTTAAAAGACCTTAGCAGAGATTTTTTCCAATTGATATGGGGATCAAAATATGACAGAATTAAAAGAGAAGTCATGCAGAAAAATGAGTACGGGGGTTTAAGTATGCTTAATTTGGACAATTTTGTAACCTCACTCAAATGTACTTGGATAAGGAGAATTTTGGATGGTAAGCAAGCATGGCTAAATATTTTGGAATCCTTTTCATGAAAACATGTGGTGCATTATATAGAAGATTTTTGGCATGACTATTTTTCAGAGTTAATAAATTTGGATAAAAATTCCTCTTGGAAAGATGTTTTTGTGTCTTGGCAAAACGTATGTAGACAACAATTTTATATGGAAAAGGCACATTATGAATTGTTTCAAATGCCAATATGGTATAACTCCCTCATTAAAGTGAATGACAAAAGTGTAATACTATTTATAGAAAAAAATGGTATGAAAAAGGTGTTAAAATTTTGGGTGCCATATAAGATGCTAACGGTAACTTGCTTTCAAAGGAGATGTTTGAGGAAAATTTTGATCTTCATGGAATATGCTTTCTGCAATATCAAGGATTATGTTGGGCAATAAAGAAATTTACTCAAAAGAAGGGAGGAGATCTCCAACAAGACCCCGTTGCAGCATCAACAGCAAAATACCAAAACACCCGATGCAAAAACACAAAAGACGAGTACAGTACGAGACGGAAAAGAGACACACGACATGTAAACATCAAACACAAAAGACTACACATAAACCGACGAGACCAATGGGCAACCGATGCCGACTTTGGACGGCCATTTGTCACGCAAGTAGCAAATGGTGCGGTTATCCTGGATTACGTGCGCACAACCCTCTCACTTCTACACATAAACCGACGAGACCAATGGGCAACCGATGCCGACTTTGGACGGCCATTTGTCACGCAAGTAGCAAATGGTGCGGTTATCCTGGATTACGTGCGCACAACCCTCTCACTTCTCCAATTACCCAGAGGTCTCGAAGAACGTACAATTGTGGTGTAAAACAACCTCCTCACTGTAAGATGACCTCACACAAAAGTACAACTTGAAAATTGAGCCAAATTAATAAATCTCCTAGCCCTTACATTCCCTGTCATATTTGTGTTGATGAAAAATAAGAATGGTTCCAAAGATATAAATGATGTTTTAAATTCTGACATTATAGCCTCCACAGCCACTAAAATGGGATATGATTTTAGAGAATAACACAGCTGACTGTAATGTTGCATTTAAAACATGTTTTTATACCACTAAGGATTCAGCTTTACAATGGTTACAGTATCGTTTACTTCATAGGATTTTACCCGTAGAGGCTTATTTAAAAAAGATACAAGTGAAAGCAGTTGATACTTGTACATGTAATCTATGTGATGAAGAAATCGAAACCATTGTTCACTTATTTTTTGAGTGTGAAAAAGCCAAACATATATGGATTGAATTGTCTACTAAAATTCTCAATCTAATTCATATTTTGAATTAGAGAAAGTTCTGTTTTGGGAAAAACCATACAAATGTTACCAACCAATAAATTTTCTATTTCTTGTCACTAAACATTACTTGTATGTATGTTCAAAGAAAGGGCAAACTCAAAGTATCCGAGAACTTTTTCATATTTTAAATATGAAGCGGAAAAACTGGTAGCAAGCAAAAAGTTTAACTTGCTGAAATTTAAGAGAAATTGGGAATTATGGAAGAATTTCTTTGAAAATGTGTTACTTAAATTTTGAACTGAAACAGATTCTTAGTAAGAGTATAAACACATATTAGTACTATATGGTTCAAACTTTTATTACTGATATTTTGTTACATGATTAATTAGACCTATATGTTGTGAAAGATAAGGCTCTAGTAGACTGTATTATATGTATCATTCCTGTTATAAAGTTGTGACTGCATTGTTTTAAAAATGAGTGTGATCTGCAACCAAAAATGAAATAAATTATAAAAAGAAAAAAGTAATAAATGATGTTGATAATGTATTAAAGCATTCAAGGAAGGCCCTTTTTCAGTCACATATATAATTTTGATATTTTAGAATAAGAACTTGCCATTAAAGAAGAAAAGTATGGTGAGCGAAACGAGCCACAATTTTATATATATATAAGGTGAAAACTGTAGCGAGCGAAGCGAGCCGAAAATTTTCAGGAATTTTAACCGAACCTATGGTTATTCTTCAAATTCAAATTACTTGTAAGAGCAAGCTTATTTTATTTCTGTCACACCATAAGCAATTTTATTTTTTTCATCAAAGTTCAGAGGAAATTTTTTTTAAACCCAAGCCCCCCCTCCTCCCCGAATATCAAATGGACCGTGTCCAATGGCAAATATGGATAATGACCATATTCCAATACACAGTACAAAATAATTCAGAAAATCATAAACCGAAGGCAAACGAAATCAGGAAAAAAATCAGGAACCTAATCAAGCAAAGAAAAACCTTCACCACATGAAAAGATGCGAGGTGCCCGGGAAGAGCCAGCATGCCCTCCTTGCATGCATGACTCCTCATGAAGATCTTGGATGACACATAATTTTTGAAGAATTTTCAGATAATTTCTGTATGTTGGGCAAAAAGTAAAAAAAATTAGATATTTCATGAATAAATTCCCATGAAACCGAATGCATCAAAAGCCTTTTCAAAGTCAAGTAAAACAAGCATTCTGTTTTGAAATTGTCCTCCAACAGTTTCTTTATGTCAAAAAGTAATCTTATATTTTCTCTTTTATACCCATCCTCTATAAATCCTTTTCGATTTTCAGGTATCAAATATTGTAGACAATTTTTCAATCTAAATGATAGTATGTAAATAATCATATACGTAACATTCAGAAGAGATATAGGCCGTCTTTTTTTAATTTCCTCGTTTTATTCCCTTTTTGAAGAAAAGATATTATTCCCATTTTTTGTGTACAGTCCTGCAACCATCTTGTTCGACAAAAAAGTTGATAATATAGGATGTAGGATGCAGGATGAAGGAAGAAAGTGAATTGAATTATGAAGGTACATGTATCTATGTATTAAACAAGAGGCCCAAGGGGGCCAAATCGCTCACCTGAGGAGACTGTATGTATGTTTTCAATCAAAGTCAAGACCTGAAGGAAATCGCTTTTAGCGAAGCTTTGAGAAGGACAAGGTGTACAAGTTACTTCCTGTAAAGTTCAGTGACATTCTGTGCAGTAGTTTAAGAGGATAAGTCAAAAATGTGTCATTCAAATAGAGCCTATAGAGGACATCTTGGATTTCCAATCGGCTCAAAAACACAAACTAAGTAGAGGGCAATTAGTACTTGCGTCCTGTGAAGTTTCAAGAAATTCTGTGAAGCAGTTTTAGAGGAGAAGTTGAAAATGTGTCAGCCAATCAGAGCCTGTGGCGGCCATCTTGAATTTCCGATAGGCTCCAAAAACGCAAACTTGATAGAGGGTATGAGTACTTGCATCCAGTGAAGTTTCATGAAATTCTGCGCAGCGGTTTCAGAGGAGAAGTCGAAAATTTGTCAGCCAATCAGAGCCTGTGGCGGCCATCTTGGATTTCTGATCAGCTCGAAAAACATAAACTTGGTAGAGAGCAATCAGTACTTGCTTCCTGTGAAGGTTTGTGAAATTCTATGCAGCCGTTTGAGAGGAGAAGTCGAAAATGTGTCAGTCAATCAGAGTCTGTGGCAGCCATCTTGGATTTCCAATTGGCTCGAAAAACACAAACTTAGAGGGCATTGAGTACTTGCTTCCTGTGAAGTTTCATGACATTCTGTGCAGTGGTTATAGAAGAGAAGTTGAAAATGTGTCAGCCAATCAGAGCCTGTGGCAGCCATCTTGGATTTCCGATTGGCTTGAAAAACACAATTTGGTAGAGGGCATTGAGTGGTTGCTTCCCGTGAAGTTTCATGAAATTGTGTTCAGCGGTTTCAGAGGAGAAGTCGAGAATGTGTCAGCCAATTAGAGCCTGTGGCGGCCATCTTGGATTTCCAATCGGCTCCAAAAACACAAACTTGGTAGAAGGCATTGAGTACTTGCTTCCTGTGAAGTTTCATGAAATTCTGTGCAGCAGTTTCGGAGGAGAAGTCAAAAATGTGTCAGCCAATCAGAGCCTGTGGCGGCCATCTTGGATTTCTGATCGGCTCAAAAAACACAAACTTGGTAGAGGGCATTGAGTACTTGCTTCCTGTGAAGTTTCATGAAATTCTGTGACGCAGTTTCAGAAGAGAAGTCAAAAATGTGTCAGCCAATCAGAGCCTGTGGCGGCCATCTTGGATTTCCGATCGGCTTGAAAAACACAAATTTGATAGAGGGCATTGAGTACTTGCTTCCTGTGAAATTTCGTGAAATTCTGTGCAGCGGTTGCCGAAAAGATATCGAAAATGTTAAAAGTTTACGTCGGACGGACGGACGATGGACGGACGACGCGCTATGACAATAGCTCACTTGAGCTTCGCTCAGGTGAGCTAAAAACAACAATACTTGTAGGGGACCATGATTTCTTCTTTCCTACCAAGTTTAACGAAAATCTGTTCAGTGGTTCTGGAGAAGAAGTTGAATATGTATGAAAATCATCCCCCCTTCTTCTTGAGTAATCTAAGTAACCCGAGAGAGATAGTTATACAGAAGCTAAAGCAAAATAACAGACCCCCTCCCCATCCTTTCACTGTGTTATTGATAACATTGATCTGTTCTTACATTAATATTTTGAGCTGCTCTCAATATTGTAATTTCATAGTTGTATATCTAAGTCTTCACAAGATAAATTTGAAAGTACTTATTCATCTTTTTAAAATAATTTAGTTTCCTTTTCCATACCTATTTAATAATTCAAAATATATAACATTCAAATGAATCGATAAACCAAAAATTTAAACCTCAAAAACATAAATCTATATTAAAGAAAGACAACTCTTGCATACATGAACATGTACCAACTTTTACGAAACTAAAAATTTGAGGAGTGCTCGTGCCGGGACTTGAACCCACAAGCCTTGGGTCCATGTTCACAGTAAACATATCTATTCATGATTGAAAAAATACTCATAAAAATCTGTTCAGCAGTTCTGGAGAAGAAGTTGAATATGTATGAAAATCACCCCCCCCCCCCCTTTCCTTTTCACATAAGAAAATAATTCATAAAAAATCAAAAAATTAAAATTTCAGTATGAATACATATCAAAGCATTAAGTAACTTAAATGTGATGAATTTGTAGTAAATGAATGTGTAAAACCATACACTTATTGAGTTATTTAAAGAAATAGTGCAAAAATGTGCATTTCCGACAGAGTCCGAAAAGACGTCAAAAACGCGTCAAAAATTTGACTTCCGAGTGGAACCAAAAACAACAACACTTCTTAAGACATCTCTCTAGATCATTCTGATGCTTTCAGTTTGTCGATACGTGCTTTCGTTCTGAAGAAGAAGTTTGTCAAAGGAGGGTACCCCCTGTGACCTACTTTTGCCTCTGGTGGCGCCACCTGTTGATGGATCTGGACGAAAAACAACATCACTTGTAGGGGACCATGAGTACTTCATTCCTACCAAGTTTCATGAAAATCTTTTCAGTGGTTCTGGAGAAGAAGTTGAATATGTATGAAAATCACCCCCCCCCCCCTTCCTTTTCACATAAGAAAAAAATTAATAAAAAATCAAAAAATCTAAATTTTAGAATAAAATACTTATCAAAGCATTTAGTAACTTAAATATGATAAATATGCAGTAAATGAATGTGTAAAATCATACACTTATTGAGTTATTTAAAGAAATAGTGCAAAAATGTGCATTTCTGACGAAGTCCGAAAAGACGTCAAAAACGCGTCAAAAATTTGACTTCCGAGTGGAACCAAAAATAACAACACTTCTTAAGACATCTCTCTAGTTCATCCTGATGCTTTCGGTTTGTCGATACGTGCTTCCGTTCTGAAGAAGAAGTTTGTCAAAGGAGGGTACCCCCTGTGACCTACTTTTGCCTCTGGTGGCGCCACCTGTTTATGGATCTGGACGAAAAACAACAACACTTGTAGGGGACCATGAGTACTTCATTCCTACCAAGTTTCATGAAAATCTTTTTAGTGGTTCTGGAGAAGAAGTCGAAAATGTTGAAAAGTTTACGACGGACGACGGACGACGGACGACGACGGACGACGACGGACGCCACGCTATGACAATAGCTCACTTTGAGCCTATGGCTCAGGTGAGCTAATAAAGGGAAGAAAAGTTTTTTTAAGTAAAAATGGAATTTAAGGTATTCAGATTATCTAAAAGTGCATAATAAGCTGACAAAATGGGAAAAAATGAAGAAAAAAATTTGAGGAGTGCTCGTGCCGGGACTTGAACCCACAAGCCTTGGGTCCATGTTCACAGTAAACATATCTATTCATGATTGAAAAAATACTCATAAAAATCTGTTCAGCAGTTCTGGAGAAGAAGTTGAATATGTATGAAAATCACCCCCCCCCCTTTCCTTTTCACATAAGAAAATAATTCATAAAAAATCAAAAAATTAAAATTTCAGTATGAATACATATCAAAGCATTAAGTAACTTAAATGTGATGAATTTGTAGTAAATGAATGTGTAAAACCATACACATATTGAGTTATTTAAAGAAATAGTGCAAAAATGTGCATTTCCGACAGAGTCCGAAAAGACGTCAAAAACGCGTCAAAAATTTGACTTCCGAGTGGAACCAAAAACAACAACACTTCTTAAGACATCTCTCTAGATCATTCTGATGCTTTCAGTTTGTCGATACGTGCTTTCGTTCTGAAGAAGAAGTTTGTCAAAGGAGGGTACCCCCTGTGACCTACTTTTGCCTCTGGTGGCGCCACCTGTTGATGGATCCGGACGAAAAACAACATCACTTGTAGGGGACCATGAGTACTTCATTCCTACCAAGTTTCATGAAAATCTTTTCAGTGGTTCTGGAGAAGAAGTTGAATATGTATGAAAATCACCCCCCCCCCCCCCTTCCTTTTCACATAAGAAAAAAATTAATAAAAAATCAAAAAATCTAAATTTTAGAATAAAATACTTATCAAAGCATTTAGTAACTTAAATATGATAAATATGCAGTAAATGAATGTGTAAAATCATACACTTATTGAGTTATTTAAAGAAATAGTGCAAAAATGTGCATTTCTGACGAAGTCCGAAAAGACGTCAAAAACGCGTCAAAAATTTGACTTCCGAGTGGAACCAAAAATAACAACACTTCTTAAGACATCTCTCTAGTTCATCCTGATGCTTTCGGTTTGTCGATACGTGCTTCCGTTCTGAAGAAGAAGTTTGTCAAAGGAGGGTACCCTCTGTGACCTACTTTTGCCTCTGGTGGCGCCACCTGTTTATGGATCTGGACGAAAAACAACAACACTTGTAGGGGACCATGAGTACTTCATTCCTACCAAGTTTCATGAAAATCTTTTCAGTGGTTCTGGAGAAGAAGTCGAAAATGTTGAAAAGTTTACGACGGACGACGGACGACGGACGACGACGGACGACGACGGACGACGGACGCCACGCTATGACAATAGCTCACTTTGAGCCTATGGCTCAGGTGAGCTAATAAAGGGAAGAAAAGTTTTTTTAAGTAAAAATGGAATTTAAGGTATTCAGATTATCTAAAAGTGCATAATAAGCTGACAAAATGGGAAAAAAATGAAGAAAAAATTTGAGGAGTGCTCGTGCCGGGACTTGAACCCACAAGCCTTGGGTCCATGTTCACAGTAAACATATCTATTCATGATTGATAAAATACTCATAAAAATCTGTTCAGCAGTTCTGGAGAAGAAGTTGAATATGTATGAAAATCACCCCCCCCCCTTTCCTTTTCACATAAGAAAATAATTCATAAAAAATCAAAAAATTAAAATTTCAGTATGAATACATATCAAAGCATTAAGTAACTTAAATGTGATGAATTTGTAGTAAATGAATGTGTAAAACCATACACATATTGAGTTATTTAAAGAAATAGTGCAAAAATGTGCATTTCCGACAGAGTCCGAAAAGACGTAAAAAACGCGTCAAAAATTTGACTTCCGAGTGGAACCAAAAACAACAACACTTCTTAAGACATCTCTTTAGATCATTCTGATGCTTTCAGTTTGTCGATACGTGCTTTCGTTCTGAAGAAGAAGTTTGTCAAAGGAGGGTACCCCCTGTGACCTACTTTTGCCTCTGGTGGCGCCACCTGTTGATGGATCTGGACGAAAAACAACATCACTTGTAGGGGACCATGAGTACTTCATTCCTACCAAGTTTCATGAAAATCTTTTCAGTGTTTCTGGAGAAGAAGTTGAATATGTATGAAAATCACCCCCCCCCCTTCCTTTTCACATAAGAAAAAAATTAATAAAAAATCAAAAAATCTAAATTTTAGAATAAAATACTTATCAAAGCATTTAGTAACTTAAATATGATAAATATGCAGTAAATGAATGTGTAAAATCATACACTTATTGAGTTATTTAAAGAAATAGTGCAAAAATGTGCATTTCTGACGAAGTCCGAAAAGACGTCAAAAACGCGTCAAAAATTTGACTTCCTAGTGGAACCAAAAATAACAACACTTCTTAACACATCTCTCTAGTTCATCCTGATGCTTTCGGTTTGTCGATACGTGCTTCCGTTCTGAAGAAGAAGTTTGTCAAAGGAGGGTACCCTCTGTGACCTACTTTTGCCTCTGGTGGCGCCACCTGTTTATGGATCTGGACGAAAAACAACAACACTTGTAGGGGACCATGAGTACTTCATTCCTACCAAGTTTCATGAAAATCTTTTCAGTGGTTCTGGAGAAGAAGTCGAAAATGTTGAAAAGTTTACGACGGACGACGGACGACGACGGACGACGGACGCCACGCTATGACAATAGCTCACTTTGAGCCTATGGCTCAGGTGAGCTAATAAAGGGAAGAAAAGTTTTTTTAAGTAAAAATGGAATTTAAGGTATTCAGATTATCTAAAAGTGCATAATAAGCTGACAAAATGGGAAAAAATGAAGAAAAAAAATTGAGGAGTGCTCGTGCCGGGACTTGAACCCACAAGCCTTGGGTCCATGTTCACAGTAAACATATCTATTCATGATTGAAAAAATACTCATAAAAATCTGTTCAGCAGTTCTGGAGAAGAAGTTGAATATGTATGAAAATCACCCCCCCCCCCTTTCCTTTTCACATAAGAAAATAATTCATAAAAAATCAAAAAATTAAAATTTCAGTATGAATACATATCAAAGCATTAAGTAACTTAAATGTGATGAATTTGTAGTAAATGAATGTGTAAAACCATACACATATTGAGTTATTTAAAGAAATAGTGCAAAAATGTGCATTTCCGACAGAGTCCGAAAAGACGTAAAAAACGCGTCAAAAATTTGACTTCCGAGTGGAAACAAAAACAACAACACTTCTTAAGACATCTCTTTAGATCATTCTGATGCTTTCAGTTTGTCGATACGTGCTTTCGTTCTGAAGAAGAAGTTTGTCAAAGGAGGGTACCCCCTGTGACCTACTTTTGCCTCTGGTGGCGCCACCTGTTGATGGATCTGGACGAAAAACAACATCACTTGTAGGGGACCATGAGTACTTCATTCCTACCAAGTTTCATGAAAATCTTTTCAGTGGTTCTGGAGAAGAAGTTGAATATGTATGAAAATCACCCCCCCCCCCCTTCCTTTTCACATAAGAAAAAAAATTAATAAAAAATCAAAAAATCTAAATTTTAGAATAAAATACTTATCAAAGCATTTAGTAACTTAAATATGATAAATATGCAGTAAATGAATGTGTAAAATCATACACTTATTGAGTTATTTAAAGAAATAGTGCAAAAATGTGCATTTCTGACGAAGTCCGAAAAGACGTCAAAAACGCGTCAAAAATTTGACTTCCGAGTGGAACCAAAAATAACAACACTTCTTAAGACATCTCTCTAGTTCATCCTGATGCTTTCGGTTTGTCGATACGTGCTTCCGTTCTGAAGAAGAAGTTTGTCAAAGGAGGGTACCCTCTGTGACCTATTTTTGCCTCTGGTGGGGCCACCTGTTTATGGATCTGGACGAAAAACAACAACACTTGTAGGGGACCATGAGTACTTCATTCCTACCAAGTTTCATGAAAATCTTTTCAGTGGTTCTGGAGAAGAAGTCGAAAATGTTGAAAAGTTTACGACGGACGACGGACGACGACGGACGACGACGGACGACGGACGCCACGCTATGACAATAGCTCACTTTGAGCCTATGGCTCAGGTGAGCTAATAAAGGGAAGAAAAGTTTTTTTAAGTAAAAATGGAATTTAAGGTATTCAGATTATCTAAAAGTGCATAATAAGCTGACAAAATGGGAAAAAAATGAAGAAAAAAATTTGAGGAGTGCTCGTGCCGGGACTTGAACCCACAAGCCTTGGGTCCATGTTCACAGTAAACATATCTATTCATGATTGAAAAAATACTCATAAAAATCTGTTCAGCAGTTCTGGAGAAGAAGTTGAATATGTATGAAAATCACCCCCCCCCCCCTTTCCTTTTCACATAAGAAAATAATTCATAAAAAATCAAATAAAGCCTGTGTTTGTGAAACACGAATGCCCCCGGTGGCATCTTTGGTAGTATGAACACTATTTTCTGTTAAGTACACATATGTGAGGTCACTGGGTTAAAAGGTCAAAGGTCAAGGTCACGAGGTCAAAAAGTTTGGTATCAATGGAAAGGTCTTGTCACAAGGAATACACATGTGAAATATGAAAGCCCTATCACTTCCCATTCAAAAGTTATGCCAAATGTTAAAGTTTTTGAAAAGTAGGTCAAAGGTCAAGGTCAAGGTCATGAGGTCAAAAATGTTGGTATCAATGGAAAGGTCTTGTCACAAGGAATACACATGTGAAATATGAAAGCCCTAACACTTCCCATTCAAAAGTTATGCCCAATGTTAAAGTTTTTGAAAAGTAGGTCAAAGGTCAAGGTCAAGGTCACGAGGTCAAAAATTTTGGTATCAATGGAAAGATCTTGTCACAAGAAATACACATGTGAAATATGAAAGCCCTATCACTTCCCATATAAAAGTTATGCCCAATGTTAAAGTTTTTGAAAAGTAGGTCAAAGGTCAAGGTCACGAGGTCAAAAATTTTGGTATCAATGGAAAGGTCTTGTCACAAGGAATACACATGTGAAATATGAAAGCCCTATCACTTCCCATTCAAAAGTTATGCCCAATGTTAAAATTTTTGAAAAGTAGGTCAAAGGTCAAGGTCAAGGTCACGAGGTAAAAAATTTTGGTATCAATGGAAAGGTCTTGTCACAAGGAATACACATGTGAATTATGAAAGCCCTATCACTTCCCATTCAAAAGTTATGCCCAATGTTAAAGTTTTTGAAAAGTAGGTCAAAGGTCAAGGTCAAGGTCACGAGGTCAAAAATTTTGGTATCAATGGAAAGGTCATGTCACAAGGAATACACATGTGAAATATTGAAGCCCTATCACTTCCCATTCAAAAGTTATGCCCAATGTTAAAGTTTTTGAAAAGTAGGTCAAAGGTCAAAGTCAAGGTCACGAGGTCAAAAATTTTGGTATCAATGGAAAGGTCTTGTCACAAGGAATACACATGTGAAATATGAAAGCCCTATCACTTCCCATTCAAAAGTTATGCCCAATGTTAAAGTTTTTGAAAAGTAGGTCAAAGGTCAAGGTCAAGGTCACAAGGTCAAAAATTTTGGTATCAATGGAAAGGTCTTGTCACAAGAAATACACATGTGAAATATGAAAGCCCTATCACTTCCCATTCAAAAGTTATGTCCAATGTTAAAGTTTTTCGGACAAACAGACAAACAGACAAACAGATAAACAGACAAACAGACAAACAGATAAACAGACAAACAGACGGACAGGCCAAAAACTATATGCCCCCGAATCTTTGATTCCGGGGGCATAAAAATTAAAATTTCAGTATGAATACATATCAAAGCATTAAGTAACTTAAATGTGATGAATTTGTAGTAAATGAATGTGTAAAACCATACACATATTGAGTTATTTAAAGAAATAGTGCAAAAATGTGCATTTCCGACAGAGTCCGAAAAGACGTAAAAAACGCGTCAAAAATTTGACTTCCGAGTGGAACCAAAAACAACAACACTTCTTAAGACATCTCTCTAGATCATTCTGATGCTTTCAGTTTGTCGATACGTGCTTTCGTTCTGAAGAAGAAGTTTGTCAAAGGAGGGTACCCCCTGTGACCTACTTTTGCCTCTGGTGGCGCCACCTGTTGATGGATCTGGACGAAAAACAACATCACTTGTAGGGGACCATGAGTACTTCATTCCTACCAAGTTTCATGAAAATCTTTTCAGTGGTTCTGGAGAAGAAGTTGAATATGTATGAAAATCACCCCCCCCCCCCTTCCTTTTCACATAAGAAAAAAATTAATAAAAAATCAAAAAATCTAAATTTTAGAATAAAATACTTATCAAAGCATTTAGTAACTTAAATATGATAAATATGCAGTAAATGAATGTGTAAAATCATACACTTATTGAGTTATTTAAAGAAATAGTGCAAAAATGTGCATTTCTGACGAAGTCCGAAAAGACGTCAAAAACGTGTCAAAAATTTGACTTCCGAGTGGAACCAAAAACAACAACACTTCTTAAGACATCTCTCTAGTTCATCCTGATGCTTTCGGTTTGTCGATACGTGCTTCCGTTCTGAAGAAGAAGTTTGTCAAAGGAGGGTACCCCCTGTGACCTACTTTTGCCTCTGGTGGCGCCACCTGTTTATGGATCTGGACGAAAAACAACAACACTTGTAGGGGACCATGAGTACTTCATTCCTACCAAGTTTCATGAAAATCTTTTCAGTGGTTCTGGAGAAGAAGTCGAAAATGTTGAAAAGTTTACGACGGACGACGGACGACGGACGACGACGGACGACGACGGACGACGGACGCCACGCTATGACAATAGCTCACTTTGAGCCTATGGCTCAGGTGAGCTAATAAAGGGAAGAAATTTTTTTTAAGTAAAAATGGAATTTAAGGTATTCAGATTATCTAAAAGTGCATAATAAGCTGACAAAATGGGAAAAAATGAAGAAAAAAATTTGAGGAGTGCTCGTGCCGGGACTTGAACCCACAAGCCTTGGGTCCATGTTCACAGTAAACATATCTATTCATGATTGAAAATATACTCATAAAAATCTGTTCAGCAGTTCTGGAGAAGAAGTTGAATATGTATGAAAATCACCCCCCCCCCCCCCTTTCCTTTTCACATAAGAAAATAATTCATAAAAAATCAAAAAATTAAAATTTCAGTATGAATACATATCAAAGCATTAAGTAACTTAAATGTGATGAATTTGTACTAAATGAATGTGTAAAACCATACACATATTGAGTTATTTAAAGAAATAGTGCAAAAATGTGCATTTCCGACAGAGTCCGAAAAGACGTCAAAAACGCGTCAAAAATTTGACTTCCGAGTGGAACCAAAAACAACAACACTTCTTAAGACATCTCTCTAGATCATTCTGATGCTTTCAGTTTGTCGATACGTGCTTTCGTTCTGAAGAAGAAGTTTGTCAAAGGAGGGTACCCCCTGTGACCTACTTTTGCCTCTGGTGGCGCCACCTGTTGATGGATCTGGACGAAAAACAACATCACTTGTAGGGGACCATGAGTACTTCATTCCTACCAAGTTTCATGAAAATCTTTTCAGTGGTTCTGGAGAAGAAGTTGAATATGTATGAAAATCACCCCCCCCCCCCCCTTCCTTTTCACATAAGCAAAAAATTAATAAAAAATCAAAAAATCTAAATTTTAGAATAAAATACTTATCAAAGCATTTAGTAACTTAAATATGATAAATATGCAGTAAATGAATGTGTAAAATCATACACTTATTGAGTTATTTAAAGAAATAGTGCAAAAATGTGCATTTCTGACGAAGTCCGAAAAGACGTCAAAAACGCGTCAAAAATTTGACTTCCGAGTGGAACCAAAAATAACAACACTTCTTAAGACATCTCTCTAGTTCATCCTGATCCTTTCGGTTTGTCGATACGTGCTTCCGTTCTGAAGAAGAAGTTTGTCAAAGGAGGGTACCCCCTGTGACCTACTTTTGCCTCTAGTGGCGCCACCTGTTTATGGATCTGGACGAAAAACAACAACACTTGTAGGGGACCATGAGTACTTCATTCCTACCAAGTTTCATGAAAATCTTTTCAGTGGTTCTGGAGAAGAAGTCGAAAATGTTGAAAAGTTTACGACGGACGACGGACGACGGACGACGACGGACGACGACGGACGACGGACGCCACGCTATGACAATAGCTCACTTTGAGCCTATGGCTCAGGTGAGCTAATAAAGGGAAGAAAAGTTTTTTTAAGTAAAAATGGAATTTAAGGTATTCAGATTATCTAAAAGTGCATAATAAGCTGACAAAATGGGAAAAAATGAAGAAAAAAATTTGAGGAGTGCTCGTGCCGGGACTTGAACCCACAAGCCTTGGGTCCATGTTCACAGTAAACATATCTATTCATGATTGAAAAAATACTCATAAAAATCTGTTCAGCAGTTCTGGAGAAGAAGTTGAATATGTATGAAAATCACCCCCCCCCCCCCCCTTTCCTTTTCACATAAGAAAATAATTCATAAAAAATCAAAAAATTAAAATTTCAGTATGAATACATATCAAAGCATTAAGTAACTTAAATGTGATGAATTTGTAGTAAATGAATGTGTAAAACCATACACATATTGAGTTATTTAAAGAAATAGTGCAAAAATGTGCATTTCCGACAGAGTCCGAAAAGACGTCAAAAACGCGTCAAAAATTTGACTTCCGAGTGGAACCAAAAACAACAACACTTCTTAAGACATCTCTCTAGATCATTCTGATGCTTTTAGTTTGTCGATACGTGCTTTCGTTCTGAAGAAGAAGTTTGTCAAAGGAGGGTACCCCCTGTGACCTACTTTTGCCTCTGGTGGCGCCACCTGTTTATGGATCTGGACGAAATACAACATCACTTGTAGGGGACCATGAGTACTTCATTCCTACCAAGTTTCATGAAAATCTTTTCAGTGGTTCTGGAGAAGAAGTCGAAAATGTTGAAAAGTTTACGACGGACGACGACGGACGACGGACGACGGACGCCACGCTATGACAATAGCTCACTTTGAGCCTATGGCTCAGGTGAGCTAAAAAATCATTTAATATCTAAAATTTGATATTAAGACAAAATTCTTTCACCATTACATTTCTAACAAAAAATAAGATAGAAAAAGAAAATGAGGGGGAAAATGAAAAAGGAAAAACGAAATTTTCGGGTCCCGCCGGGGCTTAAACAGCTAAACAGCTAAACCGACTACCCTTGGGTCAATTGGGCATGGAAAATATAACTGTGCAAAAACTTATTATAAAACAAATTCTTAAAAATTCAAAAGTGTATATTTTGACATAATTCTTTCACAGTTGCATTTCTTACATTAAATATAAAAAAAATAATATTCACCAATTTCAAGTGGGAGTTGAACATGTTACAAATGACCATTTCCCAGATGCATTCCCTTTTTGCAGTAAAAAAAACATAATAAAAGAAAACTTTTCAACAAAAGTCTTTCACATGAGCATTCCTCTAAATCAGTATTGGATATACGCCGAAAACAATTCTTTAAGAATGAATTGTTTGAGGCGTATATCGTACTTAAAACATCGATCACTAATCGAAGTGACTTGACCTTTGATTTTGTTCTTAATATGTTAATTGCCTTTACTGTTACGAAATGAATTCACTCCAGGTTCCAACATATTAGCTACTAGCATTTAAGGGAGTCGTTTATATAAGAAGATAACGGAGATGAAAATTTCAATTAAAAAATGTGACAAATTATGACGCAGATTCCGTAAACCAAGACGAAATTGGATGCAATTTATGGGAATTAATTGAAGCTTCTTTGGATATATAGAATAAAAGGCCGTGTCTCTAAAAGTGTCGTTTTCCGGACAAGCAAGAAATAATATAATGCCATTAAATACCGAAAAAAATCAGTGGGGACGTTCAACTTACCATATGCAATGTTAAACGAAAGAAACAATTCAGGAAGATATTTTGAAGGTGTCTAGTTCGAAAAGCCTGACCTAAACCAAGCCTTTAGCGGTTATTTGCACCGGGGGAGGGGGGGGGGGGGGGCTTGGGGGACTGCGTCAAAATATCCGTAATAGGCTGGAATTATGTCAGGTTTTTCGGACTAGAAAAAAGTCGAGGAAAAATCTTAATTATAACTAAAATTAAAAAGATGCAAAAAATTAGAACGAAGAAAAAAAGAAAAACGGACTGAACTATATAGTGTCTCTTACATTGTCATTTCCGACACAACGGTCGATTCTTTAGATATATAAGATTGTGCTGGATTTTGTCAACTCCGGAAAAAATAACAAAAAATGGGAATAGTCAGTAATACGATACATGGAATTTTTGTCACGTGATTTCTTAATAAGGATTGTAACGGTTATCCTGTAGATGTCAAAGTACATTTACCAATGACTGTCCAATATTTAATCTAGGTCGCGTATATTTTTTTCTAATAAACGCGTTCTAGATTTGATATTGGACAGTCAAAGGTAAATTTCGGACTGTTCGAACAAAGGCATGACGTCACATCAATGTTTTAATCATGGCTAAAATGAACTAAATTGGGGTGTCACATATAGCCAAGAGAAAAAAGCATAAAACAATAAAAGAAATCTCAATTTTTGCATCAAAATAACTAAACCGAAAAAGTCGTCAAAAACGCGTCAAAAATGGATATCGGATTTAAACGAAATCAACAAACTTGAATAATTTAACTACCATATATTGATATTTTCAATCCATGCAGCGGTTCTTGAGAGGTTGATTGTAATAGGAGTATCATCTGGGGCCGATTTGACCTTGCCCTGGATCAATCCCTAAAATGATCCGACTGAAATGAGCAAATGTGGAAAAGGACCTTAAGTACATTCATGTATACCACGTTTAATCAAAATTCTTCAAGCGGTTTCGGAGAAGTCCAAAATGTGAAAAATTAACGGACGGACGACGGACAAACCGGTATGACATTAGCTCACTTCGAGCCTTTGGCTCAGGTGAGCTAAAAAATCTGAACTAAAACCATCCAGCCCCTGGCTCTTATCATTCTTAAGACTACATACATCACTGACCACGTCCTCCAAAGATATATGTTTCTCATGTTTATACCTATCCGTTTCACTTGATGACACCACTATTCACTCGGAGATGCCGTTAGTTAGTCATTTGGTTTACTAATTATTCAAAAGTGTCATTGCCTATTATAAGAGCAGGCATTGTAGTCATTTCTTAAATCATGCATAGATGCTACCTGCCGGACAAGGGAGCGAAATAGCTAAGAAAAATCTCCTGACTTTTTTTTTCTCTGAATTCACCAAAAATATAAACTTTTTTTTGTCACAAAACACGTACTTCTGTGCTGAAGATGACATTGAATATTACTAAAGTTGAAAGATTCAAATTACATTACCTCGCACCTGATGTTTTTCTTACGACATATACATATTACAAACTGGCGTGAAATAGTTGAACTCTCATTTGATATAAGATATAGCCATGCACCTTGAATGTCATTTAAAATAGAAAACTAGGGCTCTTTTCGACACTTGGTCACCCTACTATTATACAAATGTACCAAAGCCGATTACACTTTCTAAAGTCTTATTAACGGGAAGAAAAGAGGGGATCTCTGACAGTGCTATAAGGTGGCCCTCTACTAAGTTTGTAACAAATTATTTGGCTATCTGGATGACGGTTGCACAATCCTTTCACTTGTCCGTTTACCAAGCGGTCTCGAAGTACATAAGATAGCTGCCTATTGTAGCCTCATCGAACTTATAAGAGAAAATGTATGATGAAATTATATTGCCTTTCGTAATTTTGTCAATCGCATTTATGCAGACATAACATAATCTAAATCCTTTCTGTTTATAATATTTTCACAGTATCTAGTATCGTGTTATTTTGTGGCCGTATAACTTTTCTCTCTAACAAAATTACATTTTCACATCTTTGAAGGAATATAAAATATCTCGTATATTTTAGATACTATTAAACATTATACTCAGAACAATACCTGTACATGGATTTAGAAGCTACGAAGAATGTTTTGCATACCTCAACATTAATATGATTATATGTCAGCTAACGATTATTCTTAGATTTCTATCGTAATATTGATTAAAGACTATAATCATATCCTTACGATCTTGTGTATTGTCTGGCTGATACCGAGTATTGTTGGAGATCCTCTCCTTTCAAAATAGATGAATTTCAATACATACCAGTGTCGCCATGCGGGGATTCGCGATTGCCTTGTAACATGTAATTGAGATTCTTACAAATTTGTAGTGTACTCCTGGACTTTTTGCTCTTGAGCTACCATTTGTACGTTTTACCTTTTCTGCACGGACAATGTAACAGAAATTTCTAATAAGCAGGAGGCGAAGGAATGTCTTACCATTCACGATCACTGACCTTATGTTCTTTGTACCGGTTCAGCAGAACATCGCCTACGAAGTATTATGGATATCTCATCAAATAGACGGTTCGTGGCCCTCAAATATCACATACATGTACCTATTAGCAGTAAAATCGTCCCATCCTCAAGGGAGACCCACTCTCCTCAAGGGATTGATGCTCTGCGTTTAAGTAGTATTCTAAATAACAGACCTATCGAAGATAAAAATTTCTCCTCATTTCAAATACATATGGTTGCCTTGCATTTTCTACACATATACAAAATTCTTTGCTTCCAAAATATTTCAATAATAATAAACAATATTTTGAATTTTCTAGGTGGACATCACCTTTCACAAAACCCATACAATGCGGTCCTACATGAAAAATATATCATTGTTCCTGTTGACAAAACGGCACACGATTCTAATTACGTTTGCAAGTCATATTATTTCAAATGCCTAAGACAGGAAGTGCAGTTACACTTAGCAACTGGGAATCCAACAAACGATATTATTTCATCGAGGATTGCTCTTGCTTGTGCAAATTCGCTGTTGCAATAATACCATGAATACGGAAGTACTTCAACTTTTTACCTCATTTAAGAAAACTTCAAACCAATTTCAATGCACAAGACATATGTTTCGGATAGTAAATCCTCACCAGTGATGCTTCCAGCCGAACTGATTTTAAAACACAGCTAAAATTCATTTCAGTGGTTCCCTCTTATGTAATTTTTCGAATTTAAATTCATCCATTTTGCAAATAGTGCGCTGCTCTTAATTTCCTAAAGGATAGCTTCACTACTACAATTTAATGAAATATATTTCCAAAACAGAATTGGAGGTACGGTTCTAAAATGTTAAGCTCCTTTAATTTTGATATTATGTAAGTAGAGTAGCATCGGGATGTAAATGACTCTTAGCAATGCATAACGAACAATATACGATATTTTCATGGATGCAAACCTTATCGACAACGCTCGCTGCAACGATGACACCCTTTGATTTGTTTTCTTCTCTTCCTTTATTTTCAACTATGAAATTTACAAAAGCACGATAATTGACTTTTAGCAACAGCATATCCCTATGAAATAGGATAAATTTTATACATATGAAGTATAAATACAGCATGGGATAAGAAAAGCTAACTGACGCTGGATAAACTAATTAAGTTAGCCTCACGGTTAAAAACCTATTTTGTTCTATGGATAGATGCATAAAAACGATTTTCGAAAGATATATATACATGTTTCTTATAATCCATGATGAAAAAAGAAACTAAGACAATGGACAATGGACATGCAGCAAAGTGGACATTTATAAATAGCTTGATAATTAAGCAGAAGACGCAAATGTAAGAAAAATTATTGCAATTAATATATATCATATCATATCATGATCCATAAAATTGTGTGAATTGCCATTTGTACTAGGATTGTAAATATTTTTAAGCAGCAATCCTTTATAAATATTTTCAATATAAATGATTTTTGTGACGATAATCCTTTTTAACTCGAAGACGAATTCGGTTTTTTCGAAATACAGAGTTACTTCTCATTTGTGCAGGTATCTGACGTCAAGGTATTGCGACGTCATTAAATTCCTTGAAAAACGTCATATTTGTAACTGTTTCCCAGAATGTTACGCTTTTTTCAATAGAAATTAATGACGTCACAATTACACTGTATTTCGAAAAGACCGAATAATCATATAGTACTGCATTTGGAATTGTAAAAGATTCCATACATATTGAAAATGCATCTACAACAAAAGAACAATCAGTTTCATTTGTATATGATGCTTATGATTATAATGTGAGGTACTGAATATGGAGAAAAGTATTAAACAGCAAATCTCAGTAAGAAAAAAATCCTAAGGCACACCAAAAATCTTATTTCGATCTACATGATTTGAAAGAATACAGCCTATGCTAAAGCAGCAAGATACGCCCGTCGGGATTTATAAGTCATTATTTAGTTCGCTTGAGAAAATGGGATGATCTCCAGCATGACCACCATGCACCAAACCAGCAAAACAAACCCATAAAAAATGACATGTAAATGATATCAGACAAAACTACAAACCACAAAAAATACACGACAATAAAAACCAGTCTAAGAAAATCATACAAAACAATCGAAACAGACGTACAAAAACATCAAACATTAATGACAACACATAAAAGGAAGGAGACCAATGAGCACCCGGCGGCGACTTTGGATGGACAATTGCTATAAGCAATTGGTGTAGTTATCTGGATCACGTGCGCACAACCCTCCCACGTATCCACTAAGTTCCATAACAGTTACTGTGTAATTAGAGAATTGGCGTCCCCCCTATATTCTTTTCATGAATTATAAATATCATGAAAAGCCGCAAAATGACCTTGACCTTTGACCTGTGACATTGAAAGTCCAAGTTCCTGGCTCAACTGGTTAAGGCTATACCTTGCTTACAAGGTAAAAGTTGGCATACATATACATTGACCTCCCTTCTCCTTACGCATAATTCCTTAATTTTCAGACAAAAGATATAAAAAATACCCGTTAGATATGTGAAAGAATATACTTCCTCCTTGAAGCATATGTCATTTCAAAATGTTTTGAGGAGAAATAGATTTCTAATGAATTTATGAAATATTTTTACCAAGAAATTTATGTTTAGCCCCAAAATGACATTGACCTTGAAAATAAAAGGGTTCTATATCATAATATACCCAATCCACATTGTAAATTTGGTTTGGGCTCTATCTTGTTTAAAAAGAAAATCTACTTCTATGTATATCTTATCGTCCCTCCTTACCCTTCCGCATAATTTCTCAATTTTTCTGACAAAAGATTGAAAAACAGGTTACATATGTGAAAGAATATACTTTTTCTTGAAGGATATGAAATTTCAAATCATTTTGACCAAAAAATTATTTTGAACAAGGGAATAACTAGCAGCTTCTGACGTTATGTTTGCGGACAGTAAAAGCTGATTTTACAGTCGCAAACTGAGTTTATCTGTCGACGCATTAGCGGGGCCAGAAGAACGGATGTTTGCATAGTTATATCAGCATTTACAGTTCGCAAACATAAAGTCAGTATCCATTTGCAATGTATATTTTTGTGAATATAAAGCGAAGAGTGACATTGGCAACATCAAAGCCAAGTATGTTCTCGTTTAACAGGCGTAGCTAAGGAGAAAACAACCAATGATTCGATGTTATAGCATTAGGATGAATTTTTGAAACATTTTCACCCAAATTTTATTTTTAGTTTCAAAATGACATTGATTTTGACCTTGAAAATCAATAGGGTTCTTTGTCTGACTTTATTCAATCGACATGTTACATTTAAGATTCCAAGCTCAACTAGTTTGGACTGTGTCTTTTTTACAAGGAAAACCCTACATGTATCCATATATTGAACCCCCTCCCCTTTCCCCTCCGCATAATTTCAGATTTTTCTGGCAAATGATTTGAAAACCCGTCACATATGTGAAAAAATATACTTTTCTCTTTGATCATATGATATCTCAAATCATTTTGACCAATCATCTATTTTTAATGAATTTTTGAAATATTTTCAACCAAAAATATATTTCTAGCCCCAGAATGACCTTGATCTTTGACATTGAAAATCAATTTTGTTCTTTACCTTAATATGCTCAATGTTCGTGGTAAATTTGGAATTCATAGCTCAACTGGTTTGGGCTGTATCTTGTTTACAAGGAAAATACTTTTTGTATCCATATATTGAACACCCCCCGTTCCCCTTCATTGTTTTTCTCATATCTAAGAAAAGATTTAAAAATCTGTTACATATGTGAAAGAATATATACTTTTTTCTTAGAGCATATGAAATCTCAAAACATTTGGACCACAAATAGATTTTTAATGATTTTTAAAAATATTTATACCCAAAATTCTATTTTAGCCCCAAAATGACCTTGACCTATGACCTTTAAAATCAATAGGGTTCTTCGTCATATAACACACTATCCACACGGTAAATATTAAATTCCTAGCTCAACAAGTTTGGGTTCTTTCTTGTTAACAAGGGTCGGACTGACAGATGGACGGACAGACATCGTTGTACAATCTAAAGACGGGCGTATAAAAATAATGCTGTGTATATAAATTGCCGAAATCGGATATCATTGCTCTCCGTATCAATATACTTGTATGTCTTTCTGTCTGTTTTTGACACATCCGGTATATATTATAGAATTAAAATTATGTTCAATCTTATAGGATCAGTTTCAACGTCAAGCACGGTCTGTTTGATAATTAAAGTTCTGGTCATAACCCGCCGTGCATGGTTTTTGGACGTGCATGTTTGTGGAGGCTACGTGCGCCACGTTTTTCTAAAGACAAAAGGAAGGATGTGGCAAGAGTACGGAATGAGTGCGTCAACGCTCGTCGCACGCATAGTTGTATGGCTGGTTGCATGTATTATATATTGCAAAAACGTAAGTGCGTTGTACGTACTTACGACTTGCGTGCAACTTGCTTACAACGTAATTTCTCCGTACGTCTCTTCTACGTTATCGTAAGGATGTCGAATTTACACGTACTGCTAACGCGCGGAGTCCTCACTTGCTTGCGTCGAAGGTGCGTCGTACGCACTTGCAACGTACTTACAACGTGCGTGTCGTACTTCTTGTTGAATAAGTAGACAATACTCAGACAGGACACAGCAAAAGTTCTTTATGCATTAAAACTGCTACATTTGTACATCCTGTCTACACATTACCAAATCCGCAAGGAGGCCGTACGGGACACGTACTGATAACGCACGGACATTATACGGATATCCAAGGATTACCTACGTTTATGCACGTAGACGATACGTACTGGCACCTACGGCGGGTTGTGACCACCACTTTAGGGCTTTTTTCTACAGAATTCCTTTTTTCCATTTCTTCTTTAGACATGCATTTCTGAATATTAAGTAAAAATTGCTCTTATTAGATTACTTTATGATAAGAAAAAACCATTTCTGTGAAAAAAATCTTCTGTTTAATTTTTCTACCTTTTGTTATTCTAACTTAAGATTATGTCAAGTTTATTGCTTCAACATTAACACAAAATTGTACATGTTCTTCAAGGGTGAAAATGCGTCTCTACATTTAGTAGTATATATTGGTATTAATAATTTACAGTCTGTATACGTGTATATTTATTCTATAGTACAAGGCATATCAAATTAAAATGATACCATTTGTATTATGTGACCGATTTTTAATTATGTTTACTAACAGAGTGCAACATGAAAAATAGTAAAGATAAGATAAATTGAGATACATGTATAAATTATATTTAGCGTTCCTTGAACAATACTGGAAAATCATAAAAACACTCCAGCTTCAATTATAATCAGTTTCGTTCTAGCATGTAACTGCAACAAAGGTATACATTCAAACTTTCATTTCTGTGTAAAATCATTTTTATCTAGACTGCATGGTGGACGTCTGTGCATTGTGGATTTAAATACTGACTCTGGAACTGATCTGAATTTTTCTGGATCGGCGTAGGAATAGTATTCCTTAAGATCTGGGTAATATAATTTTACCATCTTGCGTACGTAAATATTGCCCTTCATATCGTAATTATCTTTGCTGATGTCAAAAATATCCATAGTTTTCCATTCGTGGTATTCTAGCTTTTCTCTAAATAAATTAAACAGTTCAAAGTCCTGAGACTCGTTCCCATTTCTCCCTTTTCGCTTCAGCAATCCGGAACCCAATTTACAGAGTGTTTCCCAATCAGTATCTATTTCTACTTCAAAATGTCTGGACGAACGAGTAGACGTTAGTTGTAGAAACTGCAAGATAAATGGTAAATAGCAGTACGCTGTAAATGTTCGAATGTCCCGTGACGCAAACTAATGAATAGCAGCAAATAGTAAAAGGTCATTATGGAAAGAATAGGTATATCCTTTCTTATGCAATATGCCAATTTCTGTCAATACCGTGGCATGCAAGAGGAATCGTTCTTGATTCAGGTCTTGGTCTATATCTGACACCAATTGTTTGTGTAAAAATCTTAAATCTACTGTTGATCCATTTAACATGATGTAAACCAACCTGTTGTACTTTTGTCTGTCTTGTCCTTTATCTGAATCAGCAAGACTCATAACATATCTATGAAAAATATCCATAACGTCTGAATCCTTTTAGGATGAATCATTCCATTCAAATCCATCAGGATGGTAACATACTATGGGTAGTCCGAATTCTGAAACGTTGGACTTCTTCCAGATTTCGTCTGCTTCCTGTTTCTTTTTCTGTAGAAATTTGATTATGGTCCCCAAAATTGTTTCCATCATTCCTCATAGCGGACTTTTCTGATTGCTGTGGATTGATGCTCAATTGAGGAGGACCATCATCTGACTTTGTTGATCTCATTGAATCAGACAATTTTCACCTAAATTAATTGGAATATCTATTTCATCATTATATTTTTCCAATGCCGATATGCTTTCATCATCTCCGTGATTTGAGGCCGCATCCTTTACTTCCTCAGAAAAGTTGACCTTATTTACAATATTTACAGCTTGATCATTGACATTTCTTTGGACTTTGATTCACAATGTTAAAATTTGGTAGAGTGTACCCTTTAAAATTATACAAGTCTCTCAAATCACTTGTGTCATAATACATGTTCAGTTCGTAGCATCCTTTCAAAATTGGAAAATTTGTTTGCGAATTAATAAATGAGCTTGAAGACGTACATGTAATAAAAACTTTGTATTCCTTACATTCGCGTGTTGAAGTGTACAGTCTGTTCATCATGTTTTCTATGTTTGCATCATAACGAGAGTACAAAGATAAATCTCCGAAAGCAACATCTACCAACACGATTGTTCTTTCATCTACTTTTTTCAATTGGGTCTAAGGGAAAATTAATCGTTTTCCATTCCTTTATCATGTTTATATCTCTGTAATGTTCTAGCACCCCTATACAAGTTGTAGACTCCCCAATCCCTGTATTACCCACAACGAGGACGACGTAGTTGTCTTCTATTAGCCTTATAATTTCTCTGTAAATCCGTGTCTCCAAGAAATAAGGATTTGATAGCTTTATCTTTTTTTTCTCCTAAATTGAAAAAGATGAAGAAAAACATTACAGGGATTTGAATGTCCTTTAACCAAAAGGAAAATATTATGTTTTGTAAATCCGATCAGGATATTTACAAACATAGACCTCTACTGTATGAGAATTGCATACGCAAATGTGAAAAAAGATCTCCAATTAGGATGCTGCTAAAAGACACCTGCAGATTTAGCGGTTTTATGTAACTTCGTTTTGGCGCTTTACGCATTGTTGATTGTTATGTGTGACGTCATACCTTGTTCATTTTACGCTGGGTTTTGTTTACCAGCAGTTATGGATATTACGTAGAATTCTTTTGTATTCGTGCTTTTCCACTTGATAAAGGCCGAGTGTCCGAAAATTTGTGGATATAGAGTGTTCATTGTTATTTATTATATCAAACTTCCCTACGGAGGACACCACTTCATTTGTTGCTGTTTAGTACGCTGCATCCGTTTGTCCATCGAATCAACAGATTTTGAAATGATATGGAAAACGAGCGCACGAGGATCTCCGAAAAACACACAATTTTGCTCCTGAAAGAACATCAAGGGCATATTGTTTTTGAGTCATTTTAAAAACACTAAAAAGGTTCCCGTTGAAAGCTTAGGGTCTGAAAATACCATTATTTACATTTGGTATCATATTGTCTAAAACCATATCCCTGTATACAGCACAAAATCGATAATTCAGAAAATCAGAAACCGAAGACATACAAAATCAGGATAAAACAGGAACCAAAGCAAACAAACAAAAACCTGCACCATATGAAAAGAAGCGAACTCCCGATATGGGAGTGATATCAGGTGCCCAGGAAGAGTAAGCATCTCCTGCTTGCATGCAACACCCGCCGGTTCAATTCGGTAGAACTGTCACATCCGGTAACTTCCATTTCGGAAGACATAGAGTACAATCTTAATAATTATTATGATAAATATGATTATTTTATATGATTGTGTACTAAGGATTAAATGAATAAATACTATGCGTTACTATTTTGATGAGTAATACTATATGTTTGGCCTATCATACGACCATTGTTTTTCATGTATTTGATGGTTATCTATTCTGATCAAGATAAGAGTTGTATTCAGAAAATATTTAAACAAACAATTATGTTTGCTCACCACGTGTTATGATATGGTGCATGGACAGATACAAAATTTTCTCTTTTAAGGAGGTCCAGGTCAGCCAGACTTAACTTTGATCCTTTTATTTAATTTTCCTAAAAATTATAAATGTTAATGATTGAAACATACTTTTCTACATGCAAAGTTTCATCAATTTCTTACCGTTAGTTTTGAAGCTACGAACGTACATATATACCCATTTAAAGCCCCTAAGTGGGCCGTAAATGTGACGTTAAAATTAATACACTTTAGGTAATGAAAAACAGTTACAAATCTTCTGTAGAGGCAGAATATTAACAAGTTCTGTATTTTTCATTTAGATATGATGTTGGCAATCGGACATGTATAGAATCGTACATGATCACTAAGACTTTTAAAAGAAATTGTCGAAAGGAGATAAATTTATGTCTATTTTCAAAACGTCTTTGAGTTGCTAATTTTCAATCATAAATTCCGTTTATCTGAAACCCTATCATTTATTTTCCGTAAAAACTTGATATTATCTTCTTTATATGTCAAGTGAACCACCGATAAATTCCTTTTGAAATTTGACCGTCATTTTTTAAGTAATAGTGATTTTGTTACCCCCTCCCCCTTATTTCTACGTTACCTAATCCTAACGTTCTTGCGAAAAACGCGCCAATGTCGCCGTTTCTATTGTGACGTCATAATTGATCCAGAGTTTTCCGATGGGGTTCTTTCGGATACTGTTCTGGACCCCCTTAAATTATCATAATAAGTGTTATCAGAATATACGTCTCTTTTTAGACCAGAGGATAACCGTCATATAATTGATATGGCTGGTCCTATGATAGGCCCATAATAAATTCATACTACTGGTAGGTAGATTTAGACAGTAATTATCTGGATTAATGACAGCACATTCCCGTGGAATCTATCACAAGCATATCACGTATTATTTATCTAGTCTGTTTATATTCCCTTTCTCATTAGCTGAGAACTGTCACGTGACGAGTCATTGTCTCAGCATATTGACCTGTGAGGGGCGATTTCATTAAATATCACTACCGCGGAAACTCTTGTTTCCGGTTTACCATGAAATATCGATAACGCGCGAAATTTATATCTGTGGCGTCATATATTTAATAATTAACGTCATTTCGTAAACAGCAGCAAGGACCCTGAAGCTGTGCTCAAATTCTTGAGTTTTGAGCCTATCTACGGATTTTGACTCTGAAATATTCTTCATTTGACTCATTGAATGAATTCCATTACGTTCAGGATAATTCAGCGACAGAAAATGCTGATATTAACACGTCTTGAAACATTTTCGAAGAAATTCGATGTCAGCCATTTCGAAAAGGTACCTTTATAAATACTGATTAAGTCCGCTATATAATACAACAATAATGTGGACTTTTCACTCGGTGAATATGGTGTGATATTTTCTGAATTTGAAAATATTGGCCGCTGTCGGTGAATATGTCGGTGAAAATATTGGCCGCTGTCGGTGAATATGATGCTGTCGCCTTGGTCAATATTTTCAAATTCAGAAAATATCACACCATATTCACCTCCATAATTGTATAATATTTGACCGTGACTTTGCCATAAAATTGACGAAAAGGAACGTAAAGTCCAGTTGACTTTGGTGGTTTTCCCTTTTATCTTGTGTTTATTCCTCTGTGATCTTCCTCGTCCTAATGCGAATTTCCCAAACTTGATAGGATCGAAAAAAGATAACCATTTCACAATTTAACTCTTACCAGGCTCTCGATTCAACATTATCAATGACTCCCGTGCTACCAAATCCACTAAATGTAACGTGCGACTGCGATATAACATTTTTTACGGTAATCGCGACTATTTTCTTCTGTTTTTTTTTATGCATTATGGGTAATTTACTGTGTTTCTAGAGTTTTCTCCCAAAAACTCTATCCGTTTTAGTTCCTTTTTAAAAAATAAGTATCAATATGTGTACATAATATCTACATCTATAACTCCAAAGCATAACAGATGAGTAATCAGTGTTTTTTGCAAGATCTTCCTCTATATGCCTTTTTGACATTTTTAAACGTAAATCGAACAAATCTTTGATGCACCAGTCATGTGTATGTTCGGTTTGATAGGATAAAAGAAATACAATAGTTTGAATGTCGTTTGGTTATGCTTTCTGCCAGAAAAATACAAATAACTCACATTCAGGCGACACTTTTTTACGGTAATGGCGACACTTTTTTACGGGTATAGCGACTGTTTTCTATGGTGAGAGAATTGAACCTGCGTTTATTTTTTACGGTAAGTAGACATTTTTTTCTACAGACGAAATATCATTTATCTGACGGAGATATCATTGGAAGGACAGTCACTTCTTACAAGTCCCTATGCACACAAATAGTAAAAAACATACAACATCATACTACTTCAACGGTATAAAACAAAGGGATAAATGGTCTACACAATGATAAGTTGTGTTGTTATACAGATAACCTGCATAGAATCCAAGTTTGAAAATAGGAAAATACGAAACAAATTGTCATAAAGAGATGAAATTATCCATCTATATATAAAAGAAAACATGTTCCTGTTTCATATCCTTGTTTGAAAGACTTGAGTGTTAATAAACGTACTATAACGCACGTCCTCTTTTTATATCGATTTACATATTCATCTATGTTGCTTGGGCCCCTGCGTTTTGCTGTCTTGTTTGTGTGTGGTCATCTGACAGTGAGGAGGTTGTTTACACCACAATTGTACGTTCTTCGAGACCTCTGGGGAATCGGAAAATTGGGAGGGTTGTGCGCACGTACTCCAGGATAACCACATCGTCTGCTACTGACGCGGAAGATGGCCGTCCGAAGTTGGCATCGATTGCCCATTGGTCTCGTTGGTTTATGTGTAGTCATTTGTGTTTGATGTTTCTCTGTAATTTGACGTTCCTTGTACCATTAAGTCTCTTTCTGTGCGTGTCTTCTTTGTGTTTTTAAAGTGAGTGTTTTGGTGTTTTGCTCTTGGTGCTGCAACTAGGTGTTGTTGGAGATCCCCTCCTTTCTTAAAGAACATGTTATCTATATCGTTTTTATAAAGCGCATGATACATAGTCTAGTAATCTCAGGTTCTCGTATAATCTGCTCGGTGAAAACGTATTGCACTATGGTAAAAGGTTTGGGTACAGGTTGATATTCTTGAGGGGAGGTTAAACGCAAATAAAAGTCCCGGTTTCGCAAAAAAGGGCGGAAATGTATAACTATGATGCTGTAAATGTAATTTTTACTTAATATTTCATAATATGAATAATCTTAAGCCGTCACAAAAGTGTATGCAAACAGCCCGAACTGATCCCCGACCTACTACGATTGAACAACGACTTCTAACATATGTAGTACCAGTAATATTTGCACAAATCAAGGCTAAATCGAGCAGATCGTCTGTCTTCATCAGTCGTAGTTAAATCGGTGTCAATAAAGAAGGTGGGGGCGACTCGTGGTAAAGTCGGGGCTTAGTCTTGGTGCGTCGGGGCTAAGTCGGGATGAATGATTTTCAGAATTATCGATTTTGTGCTGTATATAGGGATATGGTCATGATCCATATTTGTTATCCTAGATCAGTCGCGAAGAAGGTCTGTTCCCGATAATCCCGACTGAGCTACGATTTACGCCAACTTAGTCCCGACCTTGTTGCAACCTATCCTCGACGTAATAAGTCGGGACTGAGCTCCGACAAAGCACATGTATACATTTGTCGGGATATCTCCTCGACCTTCCCGACTTAACTATGACCCACTCCGACTCGCCCTGACCAAGCTACGACTCGCCCGACAGAGCCCCGATTCACACCGACCTCACAAGTCGGATACATTGTGACTGGGGATTAATACTTTTAAGAGCTCAGCCCCGACTTATCTAGGTCGGGGAAAGGTCGGGGAGGTCTGAGCTAAGCAAGGGTAAATCGTAGCTCAGCCGAAGTTCATCGGGAACAGACCTTCGCAACAGAGCTACGATTAACCCCGACTTTGCCGCAATTCACCAAGACTAAGCCTCGACTTTACAAAAAAAAAAAGGTTCCAAGACTGATACTATAAAGAATCGTATATCAATTTGCAACACTAGTCGTAGTTATGTCGACAGAAGTCATTGTTTAATCGTGATAGGCCGTAATTAAATTGGAGCACTGTCTACTCAAGTCGTGGTGAGTCGGGGCAGGTCGTACCTAAATCGGAAAGGTAGACCGGGGCTAAGTCGGCGTGAAGTCGTAGGTAGATTGTGGTCGGCAAGTCTTATTGTAATCGGGACAGAGTTGGTGTTACAGTCAATTAGGATCTAACAGTGCAAACCTCCCGAAAGTCATCAAAATATTAAGTCGGGGCAAATATGGGCAAATAGGGGAGCAAGACTGCAAAACTGCTTCAGTACCTGGATATATTAAAAGAATACGTGTCTCTGTGTCTATTCACATATCTCATATACGTATACCATGTATTTCAAGTGCTAAGTAAAAAGTTTACACGTTTTATGGACGATATCACATGAACAAAAAGTATGTTTTCATACAATATCTATATTTTTTCTTCCTTTAAAAAACAGTCGCCTATACCGTAAAAAACTATCGCGATTACAATAAAAAAGTGTCGCCTAATACGGTTTTATACCGTAAAAAAGTGCCGCAACACGGGACAAGTAAACTTATTCTAAAGAAGACTTAAAGATGAAATAAAGACTTTTATATATCTTATTCTGGTTTATTTCTTACATGAAAACACATCTTTGCCTGATAACATCAGTATTTTCATTTTGATACTGAGTTTTGGGGACATAAACACTAAAAATCGCTAGAATTTCATGTTTCTGGCGGTTTTTGCCGTTAGAAACGCGATTTAGATTGCTTAATTTCATAAATATGTTAGAATTTGATGGTCATAGTAGAAAATACGAAATGATTAACAAAATAAAGTAAAGAAAAGGTCGGAATCTGTATTTTATCACCCGATTTCTCAATTAAATGAAAGATTTACCGTAAAAAAGTGTCGCGATTACCGTAGAAAATGAATTCCCGCAGTCGCACGTTACGTAGAGTGAAATCTGAATTAAAAGTTAAGTGCTTCAGCATTAGAGATAAAAATAAAAATCTCAGTTCACATCTCACGTTCTTTAAGTATTATAAATTTATACATTCATAGATTATTTTGTCAATACTCTTTACATCTAGAGAGAAACAAAAATGCAGGATATATATATATATATATATGCTGATGTACATATCAACGCAAGGATCAAGCATTAATTTTGTTAAACCTCAATCTTTTTGCTGCACTTAGTAATTTACTTTTTTTCTAAATGTGCCCAAATGATTGTTCTGCAGGAATTTTCCTCACTTTGATGGAGAAGAAAGGTATAGAGTTAGCAAATTTGGTTGAATTGTATAGGGATAATGTCCAGCCAATTCTTTCCCTTTTCCTTCTTTTCAAGATAGAAAGTTCAGAAAAAAATTCCATGTATCACCAATGCCTGATTCTTACGTGGACCTGTACTTAAATCCATAGCATAAAGTGCAGGGTCCCTGTAAAGTGCGAAACGAAACAAAAACGAAACGAAACAAATCAAAACGAAACGAAACAGATCGTAGCGAGTAGTGTAATTGACTTATTAATATGATCACTGCATTCCTCCCCATCATAATTAAAAAAAGGAAAGTGCCTAACCTACACATTTTTATCAAGCCTATCCATATTTACTAAAAAAATGTACCTATTTTTTGTTTGTAATGTGTATCTCCTCTTGAAACAAGTCAGAATATCCGACTTGAAATCATGCTTTACTTCTCTTGACATGATTTAATTCAATCAGTGATTTCTTTATTGAAATCAATCCGACGGTTAAAGGCGGTGTACGATGGCAATTTTTAAATTCTACTAGGCCGTATCAGAAAACTCATCGATGATTCGACGTGCAAGACACTTGTTTAGAAGCTAGTCACATCTAGGCTAGATTATGAATGCCTTACCGAAAAAAGGTAACTGACAAATTGAAGTCGGTTCAAAATACGGCGACGCATGTAATGACGCTCGCAAGAAAGTATGAACACATAACTCCGGTTCTCATTGGAATGCATTGGTCATCCGTTCCGTCCAGAATTCAGTACAAGATTCTGGTTAAAAGGGAACTCATGGACATGGACCGGAATATCTTAATCTAGCTCCATTCGTTCTATCTGTTGGCCAGAACACAGCAATCAGAAAATATTATGTTACTTGAAGTACCACGTACTAGAACAAAACCTATGGTGATAGATGCTTTGAAAAATCAGAAGCCACTATATAAATTGACCTACCTCTACATTTGAGAACTTCATCTTTCAGAAATTTAAAAAGAAACCTCAATATGCGTCTTTTCAGAGTTCTTCTCAGTGTTAAAAATCACTTAATTTTAAAAGAATTTTGTATAGATAACTGTATATTTTTAGATTAGACAAGATAGAACAGATTTCTATGAGGTAAAGTTATAAGTTAAACTTAATTAGTTTGATTTTGTTTTGTTTTAAAGGTGAAGCGTAAAGCTTTATAATTTCCGATTTTCTTACCTCCGTGGCTACTTTATTCATGAATCGAAAATCGGCGAGATCATTTTTTTGGACCAATCGTTTACGTGTATTTCACCTGCAAAGCCTCGCTTCGCAAGAAGTCAAGACGCAATTATCTGCCCCTCCGTGTGACGTCATTCGGGCCCTGTTTAAATAGAATCTTATGACTAAGAAACCTAAGACGATGGCGAGCTTTTCCTATGATAGTGACGACGATATGTATGAGAATATTGAAGAATTGGACATTCCCACTATCGTTAGACCATATATGTACGAGCCGTTATTTCCTACTGCGCATAATAACGAGACAGAGACAGAATCCGAGGACGAGGCCAGTGCCGACGCCGAGGAAGCCATCGACGTTTGCCGATTTGGCATGGTAAAATATTTATATAATGATGAGTAGACAGTTATTTCCTCGAAAATTTGTTGCATGGACACTCAGCCCAATATGATTGTAAGTCTGAGAAATTGCTACATAACTACACTATCTTTCTTAAAACAACCCCCATCCTTTTCTCTATATTGATAGATCTACAAATGTACAAGTCTTTCAATGTGGTCCAGCACATCGCGGGGTCCATTCTTTTATTTTCATAAAAAATGTAGAAGTAGAAACGAGGGACAAATAAAGTTTTTTTTCTACAAATTCAGGGGGGGGGGTTCCCCCTCCTACATTTCTAGATCGATCTGCACATACTCAAATCACTGAAAGACTTCTTTCCACTTAATTTACAATACATTTTTATATCATTTCTCTTTAACCATCAAACCCAAATAGCTACAGCCCCGACCAGTCGAAAGTTTAATATTCGCTTTCAATTCGTAAACGAATTGAAAGCTTTTTGAAAGCTAAGCTTTCAAAATTTCGTCAGCGATTGCTTTCAAAATTTTGAATACTCAAGAGATGACGAAATTTCGTCAGCGATTTTTCGTTAACTAATTTTCGTCAGCGATTCCCTAGCTTTCAAAATTTTCGTCAGCGATAGCTTTCAAAAATTTTGAAAGCTTTAGTTAACGAAATTTCGTCAGCGATTAGCTCTCAAAAAATTTGAAAGCTATAGTTAACGAAATTTCGTCAGCTATAGCTTTCAAAATGTTTGAAAGCTAATCGCTGACGGAAATTTCGTTAACTATAGCTTTCAAAATTTTTGAAAGCTAATCGCTGACGAAAATTTCGTTAACTAGCTTTCAAAATTTTTGAAAGCTTTTCTCGTAAGCTATTTTGTGTCGCGAAAACCAAGATGGCCGAAATCAAAGCAATCGTCTTCGTAATTTGCTTGATGAAATAGTATTAATTATGATGTTTATTCAGATTAAATTATGAAAATATATATTCCTGGATTAAATTAAATATTGTATCATGTTTATTTTTATAAGTTTATTTGAAGATTCCGTGTTTCCCAGATCGGTGTGTTCCCCATACACCTACTTGGTTAAAATAACATTATGTAAATTGGGGGTGAATGGGGCCATCAAAAGGGTATGCTTTGCACTAATTAGTTACCTGAATTTACCTGTATTTGTATTACCTGTAAAGGTATTCCATCTTTAAGTGTATATATGAACAACTTCCGTTTCATCTTAAATCTAAATGTATATATACCAGAAAATTTACATCTGACCGGCCAAATTCTGACTAAATGAGGGGAATTTATATCCAGTGAAACCCTGGCTTCTCTTTGACTGTCGGAAGCTTTGAAAGATATTTCACAATCGGTGAAATTTTAAAGTGCCACGCCGATAAAGAGACGGCTTCTTTCATCCTCTAAACTGTGCAGAGGAATTCGCCCGAGGCGTGCTGCAGCCATTGCAAAAACAATATGGCACCCGAGCGTTCAAAAAGCTTTCAAAATTTTCGTCAGCGATAGCTTTCAAAATTTTCGTCAGCGATAGCTTTCAAAACTTTCGTCAGCGAGAGCTTTCAAAATTTTCGTCAGCGATTGCTTTCAAAATTTCGTCAGCGATTGCTTTCAAATATTTTGAAAGCTCCGAGATGACGAAAATTTGAAAGCTCATATCTCTCAAATCTTTCGTTAACTAAGATTAGTTAACGAAATTTTCGTTAGCGATTTTTCGAAAGCTTTTTAGAGCTTTCAAAATCTCGTCATCTCAGTAGCTTTCAAAAAATCGCTGACGAATAGTTAACGAAACTTTCGAATTTAGCTTTCAAAATTTCGTCAGCTCGGCGTTAAACTTTCGACTGGTCGGGGCTGTATATACACCAGTTATCAAACTCTTTATCGAATATATCCACTAGATACAAGTCAAGGTGTATTCACAGTTCTCATATGCATGACAACATCAAATCTATTTTTCATTCATGAAAGTACTTGAACCCGAGATAGCACAATTACACAATACAGTACGTCTAAGTAAAATGTTCAATGTCTTGTTCTACTGTATCCTCCTCACAAGTCGGTCTTTACGATTGCGCAGGTATCGGACGTAAAAGCATTGTGGCGTCATTAGATTCCTTTGAAAACGCTATATTTGTTACCCTATTTGCCTGAATTTCATCCTGGTTTCCAAAGAATTTGATGACGTCACACTGCATTGACGTCAGATACCTGCACGAATGGAAAGTAACTTTGTATTTCTAAAAGACCGACTTGTATCATAGGAATTTTATGATTTTAGGTGTTCGTGTGGATCACGCAGCTTGATGACAACTGCTCGGGAGAGTAAGTGTTGCCAGGCGATATCTGCCGTGAAAGACAAGGCCGAGAGTGAGAATGTAGATTGCATAACCCAATTTGAGGGATTCCATGCCAATTGTCTGCAGAGGGATGTACTAGAGACATGTTACTGGGAATTCCGTGAAGAAAATGGCCCACCATTAGAGCATCAACAAATTCATGAGTAAGATCAGATTTCACACATGATTCCATCAAATATGGCCATTTGACTCACAAAATCAAGTTTAAATCAAAATTAAAATCAAGTTTTGGGTTAACTTTAATTCATTTTTAATATTCGATGTGATTTCAAATACCTTTGTAAAATATGTAAGAATAAATGGTCTGTATAGTATGTAAAAATGACATTTGACCGATGACGTCACTCGTAACATTGCCAACCACGTTACCTATGACGTCACTGGTCACATGACCAACCACGTGACTGACGACGTCACTGGTCACATGACCAACAATATGACCAATGACGTCACTGGCCACATGACAAACCACGTGATTGGTGACGTCACTGGTCATATGAATAACAACGTGACTTATGCTGTCACTGATTACATGAACAACCACATGACTGATGACGTCACTGGTCACATGACCAACCACGTGACCAACGACGTCACGGGTCTCATGACCGATGAAGTCACTGGTCACATTACCAACCAACTGACCTATGACGTCAATGGTAACATGTACAACCACCTGATTCGTGATGTCACTGGTCACATGACCAAAACCGTGATCTATGACGTTACTGGTCACATGACCAACCACGTGATTGGTGAGGTCACTGGTCACATGACCAACCATATGACCTATGACGTCACTGGTCACATAACCAACCACGTGATTGGTGACGTCACTGGTAACATGACTAACAACGTGACCGATGACGTCACTGGTCAAATGACTGACCACGTGACCTATGATGTCACTGATCATATGACTAACCACGTGACTGATGACGAAACTGGTCACATGACCAACCTCGTGACTGATGACGTCACTGGTCACATGACCAACCTCGTAACCTATGACGTCATTGGTCACATGACAAACTACGTGACTGATGGCGTCACTGGTCATGACTATTCACGTGACCCATAACGTCTACGGTCACTTGACTAACAACTTGTCCGATGACGTCACTGGTCACATGACTAACCACCTGACCTATGACTTCACTGGTCATATGACCAACCACGTCACCTCTGACGTCACTGGTCACAAGACCAAAAACGTGATTGGTGATGTCACTGAAAATATGACTATCCACAAGATTAATGACGTCATTTGTCACGACTGACCAACCACGTGAGCTTTGACGTCACTGGTCACATGACCAAACATGTTAATGATGACGTCACTGGTCACATAACTATTGGTGTGACCTATGACGTCACTGTTCACATAACCTACCACGTGACTGGTCACATGACTATTCACGTGAACGATTACGTCACTGGTCACATAACCAATCAGGTGACTGATGACGTCACTGGTCAAATCACTATCAACATGACCTATGACGTCACTGGTCATATGACTATTTACGTGACCTATGACATCACTGGTCAAGTGACCTACCACTGATTGGTGAGTTCACTTGTCACATGACCAACCACGAGACTGATGACGTCACTTCTCACATGACTTACCATGTGACCGATAACGTCACTGGTCACATGACGAACCACAAGACCTTTAACGTCACTGGTACCATGAACAACCATGTGACCGATGACGTCATTGGTCATATAACTTACCACTTGACCTATGACATCACTGGTCACATGACCAAACACGTGATCTATGACATCACTGGTCAAGTGACCTACCACTGATTGGTGAGTTCACTTGTCACATGACCAACCACGAGACTGATGACGTCACTTCTCACATGACTTACCATGTGACCGATAACGTCACTGGTCACATGACGAACCACAAGACCTATGACGTCACTGGTCCCATGAACAACCATGTGATCTATGACGTCATTGGTCACATCACCAAACACGTGATCTATGACGTCATTGGTCACATGACCAACCACGTGATCTATGACGTCACTGGTCACATGACCAACCACGTGACTGATGACGTCACAGGTCACATAACTAAATACGTAACTGATGACGTCACTGGTCACATGACTAACCATTTCACGTGATTAGTCATGTGACCAGTGACGTCATCTCTCGTGTGGTTGGTGTGTGACCAGTGACGTCATCAATCACGTGGTTAGTCATGTGACCAGTGACGTCATAGGTGATCTATGACGTCACTGGTCACATGACCAAACACGTGACTGATGAAGTCAATGGTCACATGACTAACCACGTCACGTGATTAGTCATGTAACCAGTGACGTCAACAATCACTTGTTGGTCATGTGACCAACAACGTCATAGGTGACCCATGACGTCACTGATCAGATGTCCAACCACGTGACCTATGACGTCACTGGTCACATGACTAAACACGTGACCGATGACCTCACTGGTCACATGACTAAACACGTGACCGATGACGTCACTGGTCACATGACCAACCAAGTGACCAATGACGTCAATGGTCACATGACCAACCACGTGACTGATGACGTCATTGATCACATGACTAACCAGGTGACCTAAGTCGTCACTGGTCACATGACAAACCACGTGACTAATGACGTCACTGGTCACATGACCAACCAAGTGACCAATGACGTCAATACTTACATGACCAACCAGGTCACGTGATCAGTCATGTGACCAGTGACGTCATAGGTCACGTGGTTGGTCATGTGACCAGTGACCTCATCAATCACGTGGTTGGCCATGTGACCAGTGACGTCACTGATCACATGACCAATCACGAGACCTATGACGTTACTGATCGCATGACTAAACACGTGCCCGATGACGTCACTGGTCACATGACCAACAACGTGACTGATGACGTCACTGGTCACATGACCAACCACCTGAACTACGACGTTATTGGTCACATGACCAAAAAAGTGACTGATGACGTCACTGGTCACATGGCCAACCACGTGACTGATGACGTTACTGGTCACATGACTAACTTCGTAACCTATGACGTCACTGGTCATATTACCAACCACGTGACTGATGACGTCATTGATCGCATGACTAACCACGTGACCTAAGACGTCACTGGTCACATGACCAACCACGTGACTGATGACATAAATGGTCACATGACCAATCACATGACCTCTGACGTCACTGGTCACAAAACCAACCACGTGAGCTATGACGTCATTGGTCACATGACCAACCACGTGACTGATTACGTCACAGGTCACATAACTAAAGACGTAACTGATGACGTCACTGGTCACATGACTAACCACGTCACGTGATTAGTCATGTGACCAGTGACGTCATCTCTCGTGTGGTTGGTGTGTGACCAGTGACGTCATCAATCACGTGGTTCGTCATGTGACCAGTGACGTCATAGGTGATCTATGACGTCACTGGTCACATGACCAACCACATGACTGATGACATAAATGGTCACATGACCAACCACATGACCTCTGACGTCACTGGTCACAAAACCAACCACGTGACCTCTGACGTCACTGGTCACATGACCAACCACGTGACCTCTGACGTCACTGGTCACATGACCAACCACGTGACCTCTGACGTCACTGGTCACATGACCAACCACGTGACTGATTACGTCACTGGTCACATGACCAACCACGTGATTGATGACGTCACCGATCACATGAAAAACCACGTGACTGATGACGTCACTGGTCACATGACCATCCACGTGACTGATTACGTCACTGGTCACATGACCAACCACGTGACTAATGACGTCACTGGTGACATGACCAAGCGCGTGACTGATTACGTCACTGGTCACATGACCAACCACGTTATGATGACGTCACCGGTCACATGAACAACCACGTGACTGATGACGTCACTGGTCACATGACTAACCACGTCACGTGATGAGTCATGTGACCAGTGACGTCATCAATCACGTGGTTGGTCATGTGACCAGTGACGTCATAGGTCACGTGGTTAGTCATCTGACCAGTGACGTCATCAGTCACGTGATTGGTCATGTGACCAGTGACATCATCAGTGACCAACCACTTGACTGCTGACGTCACTGGTCACAAGACCAACCACATGACCTCTGACGTCATTGGTCACATGACAAACTACGTGACTGATGACGTCACTGGTCATGACTATTCACGTGACCCATAACGTCTACGATCACTTGACTAACAACTTGTCTGATGACGTCACTGGTCAAATGACTAACCACCTGACCTATGACTTCACTGGTCATATGACCAACCACGTCACCTCTGACGTCACTGGTCACAAGACCAAAAACGTGATTGGTGACGTCACTGAAAATATGACTATCCACAAGATTAATGACGTCATTTGTCACGACTGACCAACCACGTGAGCTTTGACGTCACTGGTCATATGACCAAACACGTTAATGATGACGTCACTGGTCACATAACTATTGGTGTGACCTATGACGTCACTGTTCACATGACCTAACACGTGACTGGTCACATGACTATTCACGTGAACGATTACGTCACTGGTCACATAACCAACCAGGTGACTGATGACGTCACTGGTCAAATCACTATCAACATGACCTATGACGTCACTGGTCATATGACTATTTACGTGACCTATGACATCACTGGTCAAGTGACTTACCACTGATTGGTGAGTTCACTTGTCACATGACCAACCACAAGACTGATGACGTCACTTCTCACATGACTAACCATGTGACCGATAACGTCACTGGTCACATGACGAACCACAGGACCTATGACGTCACTGGTCCCATGAACAACCATGTGAACGATGACGTCATTGGTCATATAACTTACCACGTGACCTATGACGTCACTGGTCACATGACCAAACACGTGAGCTATGACGTCATTGGTCACATGACCAACCACGTGACTGATGACATAAATGGTCACATGACCAATCACATGACCTCTGACGTCACTGGTCACAAAACCAACCACGTGAGCTATGACGTCATTGGTCACATGACCAACCACGTGACTGATTACGTCACAGGTCACATAACTAAAGACGTAACTGATGACGTCACTGGTCACATGACTAACCACGTCACGTGATTAGTCATGTGACCAGTGACGTCATCTCTCGTGTGGTTGGTGTGTGACCAGTGACGTCATCAATCACGTGGTTCGTCATGTGACCAGTGACGTCATAGGTGATCTATGACGTCACTGGTCACATGACCAACCACATGACTGATGACATAAATGGTCACATGACCAACCACATGACCTCTGACGTCACTGGTCACAAAACCAACCACGTGACCTCTGACGTCACTGGTCACATGACCAACCACGTGACCTCTGACGTCACTGGTCACAAGACCAACCACGTGACCTCTGACGTCACTGGTCACATGACCAACCACGTGACTGATTACGTCACTGGTCACATGACCAACCACGTGATTGATGACGTCACCGGTCACATGAAAAACCACGTGACTGATGACGTCACTGGTCACATGACCATCCACGTGACTGATTACGTCACTGGTCACATGACCAACCACGTGACTAATGACGTCACTGGTGACATGACCAAGCGCGTGACTGATTACGTCACTGGTCACATGACCAACCACGTTATGATGACGTCACCGGTCACATGAACAACCACGTGACTGATGACGTCACTGGTCACATGACTAACCACGTCACGTGATGAGTCATGTGACCAGTGACGTCATCAATCACGTGGTTGGTCATGTGACCAGTGACGTCATAGGTCACGTGGTTAGTCATCTGACCAGTGACGTCATCAGTCACGTGATTGGTCATGTGACCAGTGACATCATCAGTGACCAACCACTTGACTGCTGACGTCACTGGTCACAAGACCAACCACATGACCTCTGACGTCATTGGTCACATGACAAACTACGTGACTGATGACGTCACTGGTCATGACTATTCACGTGACCCATAACGTCTACGATCACTTGACTAACAACTTGTCTGATGACGTCACTGGTCAAATGACTAACCACCTGACCTATGACTTCACTGGTCATATGACCAACCACGTCACCTCTGACGTCACTGGTCACAAGACCAAAAACGTGATTGGTGACGTCACTGAAAATATGACTATCCACAAGATTAATGACGTCATTTGTCACGACTGACCAACCACGTGAGCTTTGACGTCACTGGTCATATGACCAAACACGTTAATGATGACGTCACTGGTCACATAACTATTGGTGTGACCTATGACGTCACTGTTCACATGACCTAACACGTGACTGGTCACATGACTATTCACGTGAACGATTACGTCACTGGTCACATAACCAACCAGGTGACTGATGACGTCACTGGTCAAATCACTATCAACATGACCTATGACGTCACTGGTCATATGACTATTTACGTGACCTATGACATCACTGGTCAAGTGACTTACCACTGATTGGTGAGTTCACTTGTCACATGACCAACCACAAGACTGATGACGTCACTTCTCACATGACTAACCATGTGACCGATAACGTCACTGGTCACATGACGAACCACAGGACCTATGACGTCACTGGTCCCATGAACAACCATGTGATCTATGACGTCATTGGTCACATCACCAAACACGTGATCTATGACGTCATTGGTCACATGACCAACCACGTGATCTATGACGTCACTGGTCACATGACCAACCACGTGACTGATGACGTCAGAGGTCACATAACTAAAGACGTAACTGATGACGTCACTGGTCACATGACTAACCACGTCACGTGATTAGTCATGTGACCAGTGACGTCATCTCTCGTGTGGTTGGTGTGTGACCAGTGACGTCATCAATCACGTGGTTGGTCATGTGACCAGTGACGTCATAGGTGATCTATGACGTCACTGGTCACATGACCAACCACGTGACTGATGACATAAATGGTCACATGACCAACCACATGACCTCTGACGTCACTGGTCACAAAACCAACCACGTGACCTCTGACGTCACTGGTCACATGACCAACCACGTGACCTCTGACGTTACTGGTCACATGATCAACCACGTGACATCTGACGTCACTGGTCACATGACCAACCACGTGACTGATTGCGTCACTGGTCAAATGACCAAGCACGTGATTGATGACGTCACCGGTCACATGAAAAACCACGTGACTGATGACGTCACTGGTCACATGACCATCCACGTGACCTCTGACGTCACTGGTCACATGACCAACCACCTGAACTATGATGTCACTTGTCACATGACCAACCACGTGACTGATGACGTCACTGGTCACATGACAAACTACGTGACTAATGACGTCACTGGTGACATGACCAAGCGCGTGACCTCTGACGTCACTGGTCACATGACCAACCACGTGATTGATGACGTCACCGGTCACATGAACAACCACGTGACTGATGACGTCACTGGTCACATGACTAACCACGTCACGTGATAAGTCATGTGACCAGTGACGTCATCAATCACGTGGTTGGTCATGTGACCAGTGACGTCATAGGTCACGTGGTTAGTCATCTGACCAGTGACGTCATCAGTCACGTGATTTGTCATGTGACCAGTGACATCATCAGTGACCAACCACATGACCTCTGACGTCGCTGGTCACATGACCAACCACGTGACTAATGACGTCACTGGTCACATGACCAACCACGTGACTGATTACGTCACTGGTCACATGACCAACCACGTGATTGATGACGTCACCGGTCACATGACCAACCACGTGACTGATGACGTCACTAGTCAAATGACTAACCACGTCACGTGACATTGGACACATAACCATGTGACCTATGACGTCACTAATGGCATGACCACATGACTGATGACGTCATTGGTCACATTACCAACCACGTGACTGATGACGTCACTGCTCGATTTGCCCAATTAACCAGGTTTATCGCGACCTGGGATAGGGCATTTCGAGATTTCTTTGTACCAATCACGTTTTTTTTATTATTACTAATTATAGTACCAGGTTTATCGCGACCTGGGATGGGTCATATAACATCTAGAGTAAGTTCATCATAATCAAATATTTACTTACCTACAACCAAAATATTACGTCAGACTCTTGTGATGGACGCACATGCAAGTTACCCATTTTGCGAGGACAGATAACTTCCAACATTTCAGCGTTTTAGGATATTTATGAGCCCCGTGTTCACGTTATCCGGACACCTTATAAATGTAGCTGATGTTCATTAGAAATCAGCTCCATGTGCAGTATTTCCCTCTTTTAAGTATTGACTTTCGTGGTGTCTAATCTTGGAATGCTAATGGTGATGGGTGTTACTAGCAAACAGGAGATGCTTACTCTCCCAAGGCACCTCATTTCAATTGCAGGGACTCACTTTTGCTTGATGCATGGTTGCTTTATGTTCATTATCCTTTTTCAAAGAGTTTTTATCTGCACTGTTTTTTTATTGACAGACTGTGTACATGTATGAGGGGGTGGACAGGGTGAAAGGGAGGGGAGGAAGGGGGTGGGAGAGGGAGGGAAGGGGGAGGGAAGAAGGGTGGGAGAAGGGAGGAGGAAAGGGGTGGGAGAGGGACTGAAGGGGGAGGCTGGGAGGGAGGAGGAAAGGGGTAGGAGGAGGGAGGAAGGGGGGAGGTAAGGGGGTGGGAGTGATTTTTTCCATCAACTTACTATGCATTATTTCAATTGCAGATCTTCATTTCTGCATGGTTTGGTGAAAATCTGCTTAATTTCCTGGAGTAATCTGAACAAATTTGCAATTCACCAAGACATATTGTTCTTAATTATCATATGCTAGGCGTTTATATAATTATAACTGTACCATTATAGTGTGCTCTGCCTCAAACCAAAATCATAATAAATTGAAAAAATCATTCCAAGGAGTGCATGTGTCGCCTGCGAAACATAGCAACACTCAGGAATCACTTTTATAGGGTGTGACATAATGTGACAGACAGACAGACAGAGTGATACCTAAGTGTCACTATGCTTCGCAGGCGACACAAAAACAACGACATTGTAATCCAAGCACAAGTTTAATTAAAGACAAGACTAACATTTTCTCCATATTTTAATTATCAAAATTGAATTTTCTTATCGACATGATAAAAACCAGGAGTATTTAATTCATGTAATATATTAAACAATTCGACCATGACAAAACATGACCTCCTTACATACAACTATCCAACTCCACCATAATAAGTTATTTTTCATTTTATTCTACTAAATTTCAGTAAGTTAATAATTCTTAAATTTTGAGTTGATTTTTTAAAAAATTGATTTTAAAATCTTTAAATTAGGGGAGGGGGCATTTTTTTTCTTTTTGGTTTATTCTATTTGTTTCATTCTAATTTTTTTTTGTTTTATTTTTTTAATTTGTTTTGTTTTGTTTTGTTTTTTTTTCCATTGAGGCTGTGATATATCTATATTCATATACACACATACATTAATATGAGCATACATTACGCATACACACTAGATAGTCAACCCAATTAAATGTTGAATTCAAGATTTATAATCATGTTATGAAAAATAATTCATACATATAGTTACAATGTTAGGAGGATTTTTTCGTGAGACGATATACCGGTCATGGAATGTTCTTGGAGTACATGAGACGATATATAATAGATCGTGGAATGTTCTTGGAGTGCATAATAAGTCATGAAATGTTCTTGCGGGTACATATGAGACGATACAATACACTAAGTCATGAAATGTTCTTGGAGTACATGACTAATGTCACGGAATGTTCTTGGAGTACATAAGACGATATATAATAGATCATGGAATGTTCTTGGAGTACATGAGACGATATATAATAGGTCACGGAATGTTCATGGAGTACATGAGACGATACAATATACTAGTCACGGAATGTTCATGGAGTACATGAGACGATATATATAATAAATCATGGAATGTTCATGGAGTACATGAGACGATACAATATACTAGTCACGGAATGTTCATGGAGTACATGAGACGATATATATAATAAATCATGGAATGTTCATGGAGTACATGAGACGATACAATATACTAGTCACGCCTGGAATGACGTTCGATAACTATAGTAACAATCATTGTATTGCCTTTTTTCATAATGTACGAAATTCATTGTAATGTGAAAAAAACAAATGAGGGATTGTATTATACATAAAAATCAAATTCAAAGAATTGTGGTCCCCCGCTTTTGGGTGTTTGTCTTTAAAGAAATGCTTACATACATCCCCCCATTCTGAAGTTTTAATAATATATCTCATATATTATCAACATTCTAAATATGAAAGATTAACTCCAAAGGTCCAAACTTTTGTTTTGTTTCCAAGGGACAGGGCTTATGAAAAGGTATGCACATGTGAAATATTGAAGACCTATGATTTAAATTACCATCAAAAACTTATGGTCGAGGTTGAAGTTTTTAAATGTGGGTCAACCTCCATGGACAAGGTAACAAGGTCAGAATGTTGTTACCAACAGAAAGGTCTCATCACAAGCAATACACATGAGAAATGTGAAAGCCCTATCATTTTCCATTAAAAAGTTATGGACAAGGTTATAGTTTTTTGAAAAGTAGGTCGAACTCAAAGTTCAAGGTCACAAGGTCAAAAATTTTGGTATCCATGGAAAGGTCTTGTCACAAGGAATACACATGTGAAATATCAAAGCCCTATCACTTTACATTCAAAAGTTATGGTCAAGGTTAAAGTTTTTAATAAGTAGGTCAAAGTCCAAGGTCAAGGTCACAAGGTCAAAAATTTTGGTATCCATGGAAAGGTCTTGTCACAAGGAATACACATGTGAAATATCAAAGCCCTATCACTTTCCATTCAAAAGTTATGGTCAAGGTTAAAGTTTTTAATAAGTAGGTCAAAGTCCAAGGTCAAGGTCACAAGGTCAAAAATTTCAGTATCCATGGAAAGGTCTTGTCACAAGGAATACACATGTGAAATATCAAAGCCCTATCACTTTCCATTCAAAAGTTATGGTCAAGGTTAAAGTTTTTAATAAGTAGGTCAAAGTCCAAGGTCAAGGTCACAAGGTCAAAAATTTCGGTATCCATGGAAAGGTCTTGTCACAAGGAATACACATGTGAAATATCAAAGCCCTATCACTTTCCATTCAAAAGTTATGGTCAAGATTAAAGTTTTTAATAAGTAGGTCAAAGTCCAAGGTCAAGGTCACAAGGTCAAAAATTTCGGTATCCATGGAAAGGTCTTGTTACAAGGAATACACATGTGAAATATCAAAGCCCTATCACTTTCCATTCAAAAGTTATTGTCAAGGTTAAAGTTTTTAATAAGTAGGTCAAAGTCCAAGGTCAAGGTCACAAAGTCAAAAATTTCAGTATCCATGGAAAGGTCTTGTCACAAGGAATACACATGTGAAATATCAAAGCCCTATCACTTTCCATTCAAAAGTTATGGTCAAGGTTAAAGTTTTTAATAAGTAGGTCAAAGTCCAAGGTCAAGGTCACTCACAAGGTCAAAAATTTTGTTATCCATGGAAAGGTCTTGTCACAAGGAATACACATGTGAAATATCAAAGCCCTATCACTTTCCATTCAAAAGTTATGGTCAAGGTTAAAGTTTTTAATAAGTAGGTCAAAGTCCAAGGTCAAGGTCACAAGGTCAAAAATTTTGTTATCCATGGAAAGGTCTTGTCACACGGAATACACATGTAAAATATCAAAGCCCTATCACTTTCCATTCAAAAGTTATGGTCAAGGTTAAAGTTTTTAATAAGTAGGTCAAAGTCCAAGGTCAAGGTCACAAGGTCAAAAATTTTGTTATCCATGGAAAGGTCTTGTCACACGGAATACACATGTGAAATATCAAAGCCCTATCACTTTCCATTCAAAAGTAATGGTCAAGGTTAAAGTTTTTAATAAGTAGGTCAAAGTCCAAGGTCAAGGTCACAAGGTCAAAAATTTTGTTATCCATGGAAAGGTCTTGTCACAAGGAATACACATGTGAAATATCAAAGCCCTATCACTTACCATTCAAAGTTATGCACAAGGTTAAAGTTTTTGTGACTGACGGACAGACGGACGGACAGACGGACGAACCGGTTTTAATGTCCCCGCGCTTTCGCGAAAGCGGGGGACAAAAAGGACTATATATGGCATTATATTGGTATTATTCTTTATCATTCTTTCCTTAATTAATGGCATGTAAGCCGTCACATTCCTGCCTAAAATTATTTACTGTTTAGTTTTGTATTGCTGAAATATGAACAAATTCAGAATGATACATTCAAGTGTTTTGTGTACAATAATGCTCTTTTTTTTCAATTTCTAAGTTTTTTCCTGATCGATCTTTTAAAACCATCCCACTCCACCTTTTATTTTATGTTTAGTTTTATGATTACGAAATGTCAACCCGTTTAGATAAATGTACATGCAAAGCACATTACTAAATTATTCCCCTTTTTGTCCTTTTTTATCCTTTTATATTTGTTTTTTTTAAAGTTTAAATTATATATGTTTACTTTTATTATGGCCTCCTTCCTCCCCTTCAGCCATCGAACTCCACCATTTATCTTGTGTAAATAGTACTTATATATATATATAAGCATTATCATGATTTAGTTTTATACATTCAAGTATTCTGTGATGAATCCTCATCTTGGCTGTTTGATTTTATTTTCTTAATAGACCATTTTCCGAATTTTTTGGGGAGCTCAAAGTGTCCGAGTCAACATTTTTGGCATTTTCATTATGACGTAGCTCAAAATGTCCGAGTCAATATACTTGGTGTTTTCATTATGACGTCACTATTAATTAATAGATGCAACAATTTCATCCTGACGTTATTGAACAATTAAAAAGAGTACAAAAAATTCGTACCTTGGACTTTTTGCGTAAATTTGTCAGCCATTATGAATTTCCGCACGTGGTCTATTAATCTAACTTTTTTTCAATGGCCTCTGGGCCTTCCTCCCCTACATCCATCCATCATACCCTTTTAATGTTTCATGTTTAAGTCTATAATAGTACTAACCATCAATCAATATTTATTTCACTATCTAACACAAAGAGTTGCTCAATCTTTTTGTAGTATTTTGTGTAGTTTTTTTGTAGTATTTTGTAGTATTTTGTGTAATAATCCTCTTTTAACTTTTTGCTTACAATTATTGGGTGTGTTCAGAAATGTAGCTTTTATGTAGCACTACAAAAATCTATGTAGCTGAACACATTGCTAAGCCAGCCACTACCTAGCGCTACGCACTATCGCTAACTCTTCCCGTACGAAATATTCCGCCTGGTCAAGACATGGAAACCAGGCGTAGAATGTAGAAAAGACCAGGCGGACAGCCCATTAGAGGTAATATTGTGAACCAGGCGTCAAAGACACGGAAATCTCACGGAATTCTCACGGAATCCAGGCGTAAAATGGAACGTAATATTTAAATGAGTTCGCCTGGAATTTTAGAACCAGGCGGAAAATTTGCATATCCAGGCGGTATATAGCAGCACGTAGCATGTAAAAACCAGGCGAACAATAAATTCAGACACGTAAGGCATGGTCCATTTGGTATTCAGGGGGGGGGGCTTGGGTTTTTTGTCGGAGCAAGATTATTTTTTTCGCCCCGGACCGGAGCAAAATTATTTTTTTCTGGCAAAGTTGGAGCAAGGAAATTTTTTTTAACAAAGTGATGCGCATATTAAGAATGTTTGTGTTTTATCAATAGAAATTATTTATATTTTTACTCAAAACTCTAAATAGTAATATATTAGTTTATTTTTATTCAAGTATTTAATTCACTTTTAAACAGAGAGATAAAAAATTTGTACAATACAATTCTCAATATTTTATATTAGGTACATTGTACATGTATATAACATGTATAAGAGGGTCTGAGGGAAAGGTCTCCTAGACAATTTTTTTTAAATGTTACTAAGAATTTAAATTGGTAAATAACTGAAGTTCTCCTTCCAAGCTTACAAGAACATGACTCTATGGGATACATACAACATGTATTAACAGCAATATATAAATATTGATAATATATTTAAGCTTTTAAGAAAGCCCTTTTTCATTCACATACACATATAACTTTTGATATCTTCAAATATCTGAACTTAAAATGTTATTAGTGAATAATGTTTTGATAGAAAACTATGGCGAGCGAAGCGAGCCAAAATTTTTTGATACAATTTGAAAACTGCGGCGAGCGAAGCGAGCCAGAAATTTTTCAAGAATTTTAGTGAAATTTTATGGTAATTCTTCAAATTCAGATTATTTGTAAGAGCAAGATTATTTCTTTCTGTCACACCATAAGCAAATTTATTTTTTTCATCAAAATTGAGAGCAAAATTATTTTTTTCGAAAAAAACCCAAGCCCCCCCCAGAATATCAAATGGACCGTGCCTAAATTCTAAAAACCAGGCGTAACATCAACCAGGCGGCTTTGCTGACCAGGCATAGCTAGTAGTTTGTACATGTAGGTCTATACATGGACAGACAGAAAACATGATTAATCAAACAGAAGGCCATAATTGAAATAAATAAGTTTATTCCGTTAGATCTTATATTTGATCATATCTGATCCCTAAGCTGAAAAGAAAGTTTTCATATTAATGGAGTAGAAATTCTTTCATCTTGATAAAATGTCCTGTTTTTCTGTGAAGGCCCACAATAATTTTCTTCGAGTAATGTATGTATCACATGCAGTTACCAAACTTTAGAGTTCTGTTCTGGTGTCCATCTAAGAATTTGGATCATTTATCGTCATATCTTCATTTCCTTCCTGTATGCATTGTAAAATACACATGTATCTGTTCTGCATTTCACTGTCTAAAAGTCTGGGAGAGTCTAGATCTTCCTTTATCTTCCTATCTTCTGATAAACTTGTCTTTCACAATCTCTGGACATGAATCTGTAAATAACATATACATGCAGTGCATCACTTTACATATTAAGGATACAAAATGTTTCACTGATCATGTCATGAAGTGGCTTAAAATTTTACTTCTTATAGATATATATATATATATATATATCATGTATATATACATGATATAGGGACAAGACATTACATGTATTAAATCTTGCGAACAAGAAGTATTAATTGTCAGTATATTTAGAGTATAGTATTACCACTTAGAGAGAAACTTGACTGAGTGTCACAGGGTCTAGATTTCACTGCCCACCTTCCCTCCTCTGTAAAACTATTTAAGTAATGATTTAAAGAGGAGAAAAGGGTATGTGGCCCATAATGCAGCAGTACCTAGACCCTGTGACAATGAGTGTGTATAAAATAGCATACATCTGATCTACATGACTACACCCTTGTCTGGAAGTTTAAGAATTCCCTCGTTTATCAGGCATTTAGTGAAAAACTTCAATACACCATTGATGATCTTTTCTATTTTGTGTAGCAAATCTATATATACCTCCAGCTCCTGAGACTTTCTCAGCCTCAGGTCCATTTTTGCATTTTTGATGTGCTTTGACCTAATGACACTTGCCACTTCCTTAGATATGCCATCAAACAATTGAAGGATATGCTTTTGGTGCAAAAGTTTGGAGACGTCAGGAATCTATTACCATTGATGGCTTCTTTCCTGAAATAAATCAAATACAGAACAATTACAATTGTAGTTCATAATCAAATTATGTTAATCTTATATTTATGGTACTCATAAGCATGTACTGCAAGCCTCCCTCACTACCACCACCATCAGCATGATCAAGTAATCATTGCTTTTATTAATATCATTATATATATACAGGACATTAGCACAGACTTTGACAAAAATAATTTTTCCTGATTCAACCACTGCATAATCAATTATTTTCCTCAATTTAGTGAATACATGTACTAGGTTTGAAACCCCTCCTCCTTAATAGATTGGATCCCTGAAAGATTATAAATCCAAGTCTGTACATCGTGTACATGTATGTAAAATCATACTCTAGTCCCCCCCCCCCCCCACTTACTCCCATTTTTTTGGTCTCGTACTGAAACCCATCCCTCCCCTATCTATTTTATATTAAAGAAAAGAAGGCTAAATAAAACAATTTTTAAAGGCTCAATTATTAATTGATAAATTCATTTAGCACAAGCACGAATCTGGGGGGGGGGGGGGGGGGTTCAGGAGCCCCTGGAATTTGCTAGAAATGCTGATTTTCCATTAAAGTTTTTATGATTATACAACCCCATCCCCCATGACAACTTGGACCCTCCAGGAATACTTAGAGAATCGCCCATGTAGCATCTATATGTACCGTCAAACGGAACGCCCCCCCCCCCCCCCCCAAAAAAGAAAAGCAATACTAGATTCGCCCATGTTGCATCTACCGTCAGTGGCGGATTCAAGGGGGTGCGGAGGGGGCGCGCGCCCCCCGGCACTGACCCCAAATTTTCCAAAAACAGGTATATTTTTGCCCATTTTCAGTAAAAATCGGCAAAATTCGCCCCTTGACCCCCGGCAAAGGGGGCGCTGGATCCGCCACTGACCGTCAAACTTCCGGTGAACTCAACCTGCACAATGGCAATGCAATGCATTCAAACGAGGCATGCGCGCCGAAATCAAATTTTAACATGTTGAGCAGTTACTCATACATCGTCAAAATATCTGAACTTGAAGGGCGAAAGATTGAAAGAAAAAACCGTGAAAAACACTTTAAGTATTAGTTCAATCATTGTTACAAACTATAACATTTATGATTACATTAAATGTAGCATAAAATAAAATCAAATGATTTTTCTGAAATTTGTGCAAATATGTTGGTAACCATGATACTTACGGAAAGAGTTACATTTTGCTGGTTTTCGTTTCTTATCCATGTTTGTCCTTCTCTGATTTTCTCCAAACACAAGATATATGAGGATAAACTCCATGTGTTAAGTTCGACATCACAAAATTCAAAGTTTTCTCTTCCATCGAGCGTGGCTGCGAGGTCAATATTTAAACTTGAGAGCTAGGAGTGCGCGTTACGTGTTTAACGACCAGCTGGTCAGAATTAGATGTACAGCAGAAGGGGGACATTCAGGGGTCCGATTGATTTATATAACAAATTATGCTCCTTTGACCTTTCTTTTCGGCCGAAATTAAAAGATACGCGTACGTATTTTATATGTTTATCTGCTTTCTTTGTCTGCTTTTTGTAAGGTCTGGCGGGCGGCGAAGATAAATAATTATCAAAGCACTTCCCCCTGTAACCCCACTCCTGTCTCAAGAATAAATCCAAGCGTCAAATTTCAAGATTGCCAAGCGGATGTAATCTGTTTCCCAAACAAAAAAAATGAGGGCTAAAATCGTGTTTTACATCGTGCTTAAATCATGCGATTTCTGTATGATTTAAACCCGATAAAATTCGCATGCAAATGAGCTCTCAAATCGTGTTTTGATAAATCGCATTAAACTCGTGTTTCTATTCCAAAATTTTTATTACACAGAAACAACTTATGATAAATCGTGAGTAAATCGTACGATTTATAAACAATTTGTATACAAGTCGTGTCAAAATCGTGCCCTGATCCAACATAAATTGTTACCAAACCATGTCAAAATCGTGTTAAAATCGTAACAGCAGTGTGCATAAATCATGTTAAAATCGCTCATATAACTACAAATCGTATATAAATTGTAAAAAAGTTTTACTACATTGTGTACAAATCGTATCAAAATTGTGTATAAATCATTCAAAAATTGTGTATAAATCATTCAAAGATAGGGGAAGGAATTATGTACAGATGGCCGGACAAACAGACTGATGATTCGATTACTAGATGACCCCAGTGTACCTTCCAGGCTGGGGGCATAACAAAAAGGTAACATATATACCAACAAAAGAATGCTGTGATGGCATAATATAAGATATCAACTTGTCAAAATTTATCGAAACATTGGACCTGTGCAAAAGACATGGAGAAAAAGACCTTTTTTAACTTCTCTGGCAATGAGACCATGACTTTTTTGTTGCATTAATGAGCGTGGGACATACATTTTTTCCATATAAGGTTAAGGATTCAATATCAGAAAAAGATAAATTTATATGTATTAATTACTGCAACAAATTCCACACGGAATTAAAAATACAACAATTCACAACCAGAATCAAAATTTGAACATTCCGAACTAAGAGTTACATAATTTGTGTAGTTTGATATCTGGGGTATAATTACCGTAATTTAAAAACATGTACCCTGAATCTGCTAACTTTCAATATTGATAAAAGTATTTTATATCAACAAAATCTCAAAATAAGTGAAAGGTGTCAAATTGTTGAAATCTAATGATTTTCATCAAACAAAGTGACCTTGACAACTGAGATGTGAACATGAAAAGTACACATTAGTTTTGACAGCCACACAGACAAATCATTACTGAATGAAAATTACAAATTTTTAGCAAATATAGTTGTATAATCTATTAAAGAAGCACAGTCAGTGCACAAATGTAATGTCAATATAGCACACTACAGTAACATACTACAAACATGTTTACATCAGAAAATATGTAAAATAAAATTTTACAAAAAAAAAACAAGTGTTAAACAAAAACTGTAAAACAAAATAATGAACACAGTCAATATACACAAATATAAAATTTCACACGAAAATAATCAGAAACATTATGTGAAAATTAACACACAAAAAATTAAGATAAATGAAATATATAAATTTAAAGAAAAATAATTTTGGCATGTTAATCTATTTGAAATAACAAAATACTGTAGATTGAAAAAAAATTCTAAAAAAATGTGCGTTCTACGCTGATGCTATATATTAATTATAGCCACTACAGTCGCCTATTACACAGATAAAGTCAATGTAACCAAATTCTTTGTCCGAATCATTTTTTGACTATTTCCCAATTCTTTGTTTGAGTCATTTTTTTCTATTTATCCTCAAGGGTATATAATATGAATAGAAAAAGAAACTCAAACAAAGAATTGGTTTATATTGACTTCATTTTTGTAGAATGGTCACTGTGTAGCAACAGAAAAAAAACCAAATCAATGTTATGATCAATAATAATATAATGTCACAAGTTAATAGTTTGAATTAAAAAACATTGTGGACTTTCGAACACAGAATAACACATACTTATAGATCTGTCATTATTGAGGAAAAATTATACACTGATCATTGTTGTCATTCAATCATTCTTCATTCAAACTGCATCCAATTAGAACCACCACGATTACACTGTCATGCATGCATACACACCCACAAATTTGAGGTTTCATTTGGAAATTATCTTGCACCACTAGCTGCGACTAAGTCAGTAAGTTACAAAAGCCTTAAGGCGGCCTGTGACGTACGAATAGCTGAGATAGCTGGGTTTCCTTTGATTCCCCTTCTACAGTATGTGTTTTGGCCGAACATCCTTAAGGATTATATAGGTATTCTGCATGATTATCGTTTCGTTGTACGCTAATTTCCACTTCGCTGGAGATATTGAAGCAATAAACTCGATCATAATTCTCCAAAACTGAGAGCTGAAGAAATGCAAAATATGAAATTATAAATCAAATAACATTTAATCGTAATATTATACAAAAAAATATGCAAATTATAATATACAAATGTGAAGAACATACCTGTTACCTCCTCTTGGGATCTATCCAGTGGCCTATTGATCGTCCAGATCCTCTCTCGTGTTGTTGCTAAAATCTATTGATGTACGTGGTGCGTTTGGGACTATACAAGTGGGATTAAATTTAATGTCTTTATCCTTCCAGTGTGGGTTCAGCCTGCTTTTAAAAGTATTTACATTTGGGGAATCCACCATGTTGTCAGGGAGACTGTTCCATACATTCACTACTCTTGATTGTTACTATATTTTCTGATGTTCAATCTACAATGAACATGGATGTATTAATTGATCAATCAGTTGATAGATATATAAATATATAGCCATAAATTCATCAACAATTACATGAAGTGCATGTAGAAATTAGACTGAAAAGTCTCAGGGCGAAAAGTCTTAATGTCGAAACGTCCTTTCAGCTCAGATTTCATTTGTTAGCAAATTAATATTTACTGACTTAGAATTGGATCGTTTACATACATAAACATCAACAGAAAATATCAAAGACTTACCTCCTAGCATTCATATTGATACTTTGTCAGTAATATAAACTCCAAACATAACTTTCCAGATCGATTGCTGCTTGTAAACACGTGCCAAAGTTTACCCATGTCTGTAACATGTGTAGGGTATGTCACATGGTTTAAATCTCATAATATAACGATCCATCTGTGTAAACATGTGTTGGAGATTAGAATTACTTCCATCCTAGGACAGATTTACCGATATACATGACATATATACTTGACTTTTCTATCGTCTGCTGAAACTTTAAAATGGCCGTCGGTATACATGGTCGCATCGTATACAGAGTAGTTCAAACTTTGACACTTCAGACCTGTAATACCTGAAATTCTAAGTTTTCAAATCATGTCGAAATCGTGACTGCCTTTGCTAAGAATTATTAAATCGTGCTTAAATCGTACTATAAGCTTGGCTACAATTTTAAATCATTCTTAAATTGTGTCTTGTAATACAAATCGTACAGAAATCGTTTCTGCCATATAAGGTAATCTCGATTTATAAACGATTTCAAATGAAAATCGTTCTCAAATCGTGAGCTCAAATTGTGAATCCACAATTTAAACATCATTTAAGCATGATTTTAAAGCGATTTATGTCCAATTATTTTTGTTTGGGTTCCCATTGATCAGAAAATGACGTGATAACTTTCCACTTCGGCGAGGGGTAAGGACTGGAACTGTTGAATAACCCCCCCCCCCCCCTGCTTTCCAGTGACCATAAACAGCGAAGGTAAGGTACCTGGATTTACCGGCAATGACTAGTAATTTTGGGGGGGGGGGGGGGCTGAACTAAATTCTGGTCACAAAACTGAATATAATTCATAGACGGGGAGTTCCAGTATGATTTGAAGATAATGGAATATCGTATTAGTTTTTAGGCAAAATCGAGTGGGTCCTTATACATTCGTTACAACCCCCCCCCCCCCCCCCCCCCGGATCCTGACATGATATAAATACCGTGCATACGTCGTTAAATAACAGATGTCTACTGTTGAATTTTGATACTTTTAATCATAAAACAATCACAAACCAATGATTCTGTCCAAGATAAACTGGAGGGAGGGGCAGGGAGTCATTCCATTGAAAGGCTCAATCCGTACTTTGACCTTGATAGAGGTTTTAGTACTGGACAGTCAATTACCCCCCCCCCCCCCCCCAACACACACACATACATCTCCTCGAACTTTTAATTGGCTTTTCCTCCAGACTCAAACATTTTTTGTGTACTAAATATTTTTGACTGACATCCATTTTTTTTCAACAAATTTAAGCTGGTACAAACACTGTTTTCAGTCGAAGAATTTATTGAAATTTTTCTAAGTCAAGAAAATCCGTGTCCTCAAATATTTTTTCTAAGTCCAAATTTACGTCTCTTGATTATTTCTAAGTTCAGATTTCCGCCTGGTCGATAGATTGTCCGCCTGGTTCAAGTAAAATACGTCTCTGTAAAGGAGATGGAATCCTTTAAATTTTCCGTGTCCTGCTCTTGTACGCCTGGTAAGAGGCACGTAAACACCCAAACCAGCCGGAATCCAGTTGGTTTACGTGTCTTAACCAGCTGGATTCCGTCTCTTCATTTCGTACGGGTTGCTACGTGTCATGTCCTCCACTATAGCAACAACGTCAAATGGTTGACAAATGTATTACTCCTGAATTTTGACATTTTTGACAATCAAATAGTCAGATTTGATCAGGCTTACATGAAACCTTGTTTTTATGATTTTAATTCAATTTATTTTTTTTTTTTTACTTTATTTTATTTCTATTATTTCATTTTACTTTTGTTTTTATGATTTTAATTTAATTCAATTTCTTTATTTTACTTTATCTTATTTCTATTATTTTATTCTATTTTTGTTTTTATCCCTAACAGGTTTTTTTTTCTTTGAGATATCTTAAAAATTGTTTATGAAACTTTGTTTTTATGATTTTAATTTTTTTGTTTTATTTCATTTCTATTATTTTATTTTATTTTTATCCCTTACAAGTTTTTTATTTCTTTGAGACATCATAATTTTTTTTTATATATGGCCATACAGGGCTCTTAATTTCCTCCTTAGTACAGCCAGTCAACTCAACAATTCATTTCATTTCTAGCTGCATGATGCAGCAGCTGAATCATTAACATTTAAGTAATGAGCATTCCTACCATTTTATCCCCCCCTTTTTTTTATTTTGTAGCTTGGAAGTCCCATATGACTTTGATTCCTTGATGTATACAGCCATCAAAATCCATCATTTATTTCTACTGCATAATAGTTTTATTATGCGTATCATAGGAGCCTTTAAGAAAAAAAAATATCAGTGTTACATGTTTCCTTTTTTTAACAACAATATTTTTCATCTTTTGTTCAGTATTTTGCTAAGAAACAACTAAATTGAACTTATTCATACATATTTTATTCAAGTTTCTGTGATGAGGGTTGAATGCTCATCTCTCTCCCAGCCTCTTTCTCTGCTATTTAAGAAAACTGCCAAATTTAAAATACCTGCATAAAAGATTTCTGTTCAAATTCTATTAACAGAGATAACTCAAAAATTGAAACAAAATTACTAGTCCAAAAGCGGATCATGACTGCAAGGAGGGGTGGACAGGGTGAAAGGGAGATGGGAGGAAGGGGGTGGGAAATGGGAGAAAGGGTGGAGGGAGGGAAGGGGAAAAAATGGGAGGGAGGGGGGATGAAGAGGCGAGCGTAGGAAATATGGGGGTGGGAGGGGGAGGTAAGGGGGTGGGAGGGGGGAGAAAGAGGGAGGGAGGGAAGGGTGAATGGGATGGAGGGGGAGGAAGGGGGCGGGAGGAGGGAGGGAAGGGTGAAAAATGGTACGGAGGGGGGAGGAAGGGGTGGGTGGAGGGAAGAATGGGGGTTGGAGGTTAGGGGATGGGAGGGGTGAGAGTTTCCCCCCCATAAGATGTGACCTTTATATATTTTATTTGTATGGCCTCGGGCGCATGCCATCAAACTCCACCATCTATTTATTAACTGTATCGTTCTATAATGCCTTTTTGTTAACCAATTATACTTTCTTCAAGTATTGTATTCATGATTTATCCTCACACTTCTTTAATGGCCTCCGTCTCCCCCTTCAGCCATCCACCTCTATAAACTATATCAAATGTCATCTAATTCACTGCTTAATTAATAAAAGAATTGTTTTTTATGATCTACCTATATACGTAATTCTTTTTAAATAATGTTAAACATTTTATTTTAATTTTTATGGCCTCCTTCCTCCCCTTCAGCCATCCAACTCCACCATTAATATAATCTACTGTTTTAGTTTTATTCATTTTTTTTTTTTTTTTTGCTTTTTCACTCAATTAAGGTTTTTTTAAGGTCACTTTTTATTCTAATATTGTTTTGTTTTAATATGTTTTAATTTTGTTTTTGTTTTATTTTATTATGTTTTGATATGTTTTAGTTTTGTTTTTGTTTTATTTTATTATGTTTTAATATCTTTTAATTTTGTTTTTGTTTTATTTTATTATGTTTTAAATAAATTTTTTTTACGATTTTTTGTTTATGCTTTATGATTTATTTTTATTTAAATTTAAGTTTTAATTCCGAAACCGAAAATACTACGAAACCGAAAAAATTAACACCGAAATCGAACACACACTGTTGCAATCTTCCTTCTGCATTTCTTCCTTGACACAGGTTCAAAGAATTTTCTTCTAATATCTTCTTTCTTTTTCTGAAATCTTTCTGTCTCCTCTATCTTCATCTTTTTCTTCTTCTTTCTCTACACTGTCTTTCTTTGGAAGCATCATGATCTGCTTTAATCTAAAATAGAACTTTTCAATTCTAAAACTTGTCTCAATCTTTATTTTCTGCATGTTTCAAAATTTATTTGAATCAAAGGCAACGCAAGTGTAGTCTAGCATCCCCTTGCAACTGCATGTCCTATATCACTGAGCAAAATGATTTTATGCCTAAGTCTACAGTGACCTTGACCTTTGACCTTGAAAATCTTCTCACTATAGTATAGGGACCATTTGCAGAAGATTTTATGTTTCTTTGATGATTGCTTTGTTGTCTATGCTGTTCACAAGAATCTGGACACACTCACTAACACGGACACATGGCAGCGATTCTATACTCCATCAGCAACAGAGTTGTGAGGGGATAATAAAATTTTGCATTGCACGAAATCCCAGTACGTACCAATGGATGATTAAGGTGAAGGTAAATCTTTTTTACGAAAATCATAATACAGGCAAACCCTAATATGTAACAGTGTGCATAAAAATAAACCCTGGTCAATGTATCTCTTTATATTACTGTAAGCAGTAATACTATTTAGATTGTCGGTTTGCTCTTACACCATTGGATTTGGGGAGAAATGAGGGTGATTAGGAGTTGTATCTCATTCAAATGTTTGTATCTCATTCAAATGTACACTGAATAAACCATAAACCGCTTAAGGATGTAAGGCCGGATTGCGAAGCTTTTGTTTTAGATGACGTATGCATTTTTGCGCAGACAGAAAGGTCAAAGGTCATGAATACTATTGCGCAACGGAAAAAAAAACTATGGTCATAAGGAATCTAAATGTGAAATATCAAAGCCCTACCACTTATAGTTCAAAAGTAGGTCAAAGGTCAATGTCAAGGTCATTTGATCAAAAGTCATGATATCAAATGAAAGGTCTGGTTATAGGGATTCTGCAATTGAAATATCAAATTGCTACCTCTTATAATTTAAAAGTAGGTCAAAGGTCAATGTCAAGGTTACTAGGTCAAAAGTCATGATATCAAATGAAAGATCTTGTCATAAGGAATCCATGTGAAATATCAAAACCCTACCTCTTATAGTTTAAAAGTAGGTCAAAGTTCAATGGCAAGGTCACTAGATCAAAACGCATGATATCAAATGAAAGATCTGGTCATAAATATTCTGCATGTGAAATTTTAAAGCCATAGCCTCTATAGTTCATGAGATATAGCCCAGATTTATTATTTTTAAAAATAGGTCCATCTTCAAGGTCAAGGTCACAAGGTCAAAACTTTTGGTATCCATGGTGAGGTCTTGTGACAAGGAATACATATGTGAAATATAAAAGCCCTATCATTTACCATACAAAAGTTATGGCAAAGGTTAAAGTTTGTCAAAAGTAGGTCAAACTCCAAGGTCAAGGTCACATGGTCAAATTTTTGGTATTCATGGAAAGGTCTTGTCACCAGAAATACACAAATATGAAAGCCCTATCACTTACCATTCAAAAGCTATGGCCAAGGTTAAAGTTTTTCAAAAATAAGTCAAACTCCAAGGTCAAGGTCACTAGGTCAAATTTTGTTGCTCCTCCAAACAGTTTTCTCTCAACGGATGTAAACGCAACACTTTAACCAAAATGTTGACGCACTGACAGACAGACAGACTTCGTCATTTCATAGACTGGATTTTGCTTCGCAATCCGGCCAAAAATTATTCAAAACATCAGGAATTTTTTTTTCCTTAACATGTTTGAAGAAAATGTGATATCAGAAAGAAGAAACATAGGTAATTACAGATTACGAAGCTCACCTCGTGGCAGCAAAATTCAATTCAAACATCATTCAAGTGGAAAAAATAGGTCAAGTTCATTTTATGAAAGTTTGATCAAAGACACATCCAATATGCAAGTTTGGTACATGTAGCACTTGTACTTTGCTCATTATTGGCTTTTAAAAGCAAAATCACTCGAACAGAAAATGTAAGTCAGATGCTGCATCCAATGCATGGGTCCATGCATCCCAAGATGAATCACTTGTGCAAGTTTGGTTACTGTAGCATCAGCACTTTATCAGATACTGAGCTACTCCAAACTTCTTAACCAAGTCACTCTGAGCTACCCCAAACTTCTTAACCAAGTCACTCAAGTGGAAAAGTAGGTCAGATGCAGCATCCAATGCATGGGTTCACATCAGCATCCAAAGTTGAATCACTTGACAGAAATGTGCAAGTTTGGTTACAGAGCTACTCCAAACTTCTTAACCAGATGCTGATGCGGACGGGAACACAGACACGCGGGGGTATAGAATAAACTCACTCAACTTCGTCGAGGTAACTGAAAATTGAAAAATAGGTTCCAAATGGACATAAATTTCACTTTTCAGTAAAAAAAAATGCTCATAAATAATTAATTTGTTGTTGAATGAAAGAATTGTATGATAGAAAATGTGCTTGTAGATTTAAAACTTTGCTTTGTCTATATTACAGAAATATGTAATATAGAGTGGCAACATTATTGTTTTCAATCATATCGGGGATTATTGTTGGGAGTAATATTACAGTTTAAAGTAATATTACTGTTTTTAGTATTCTCCTGGACTGATGCAAGTTTGGTACATGTAGCATTTATATATACTTTGCTCAATATTAGCTTGTTAAGGCAAAATCATTCAAGCAGAAAAAGTAGGTCAAGGACATTTTTTGAAATTTTGATCAAAGATACATCCAATATGCAAGTTTGGTACATGTAGCACTTATACTTTGCTCAATATTGGGTTTTAAAGGCAAAATCATTCAAGCGGATAAACTAGGAAAAGGTCACTTTATAAAAGTGTGATCAAAAATACATCAAATATACAAGTTTGGTATATGTAGAACTTATACTTTGCTCATCATTGGCTTTTAAAGGCAAAATCATTCAAGCAAAAAAAGTAGGTGAAGGTCAAATTTTGAAAGTTTGATCAAAGATACATTTAATATGCAGATACATTTAATATGCAAGTTTGCACATGTAGCACTTATACCTTGCTCAATATTGGCTTTTAAAGGCAAAATCATTCAAGCAGATAAAGTAGGTCAAGGTCACTTTATGAAAGTTTGATCAAAGATACATCCAACATGCAAGTTTGGTACATGTTGCACTTATACTTTGCTCAATATTAGCTTTTAAGGCAAAATCATTCAATTGGAAAAAGTAGGTAATGGTCATTTTATGAAACTTTGATCAAAAATACATCCAATATACAAGTTTGGTATATGTAGAACTTATACTTTGTTCAATATTGGCTTTTTAAAGTGAAATCACTCAAGCGGAACATAAGGTCATCAGAGATGACACGATCACCTCGACGGCATCAATGTCCTATTACCACATTGCCTACATTGCACAAAGTATTTCCAGATGCATCATCCACATAAGTTTGGTTGATAAAAAATTCAAAGAAGGCTGGAAATGAAGATTCCAATTTTACCATACCTGCACCTGGTCAATCAAGTGTGAAATATAGGTCAGATGCAGCATCTGTACAGTGCATTGCAGTGAGCACCCTCAAATACATCATTCGCACAAGTTTATATTAGGCCGGAAATGGACTTGTCCCATTTTACTTAACCTGATTGCTCAAGCATGGAATGTGGGTCAGATGCAGCATCTGTACAATGCATTGCATTAAGCATCATTAGAAGCATCATCCACACATGTTTGGTTGATGTAGAACTTATAGAAAGGCAGAAATGGACCTGTCCCACTTTACTAAACCTGGTCACTCAAGCATGAAATGAAAGTCAGATGCAGCCTCCGTACCATGCATTGCAGTAAGCATCCTCAGATGCATTATCCATGCAAGTTTGGTTGATGAAGGACTTATTGTAAGGCGAGAATGGACTTGTCCAATTTACCTAACCTGCTCACACAAGCATGAAATGTAGATCAGATGCAGCCTCCATACCATGGATTGTTGTAAGCATCCTCAGATGCATTATCCATGCTAGTTTGGTTGGTGTGGGACTTATAGTAAGGGGGGAATGAACTTGTCCCATTTTACCTAACCTGCTCACTCAAGCATGAAATGTGGGCTAGATGCAGCCTTCGTACCATGCATTAAGCATCCTCAGATGCATCATCCATGCAAGTTTGGTTGATGTAGGACTTATTGTAAGGCGGGAATGGACTTGTCCAATTTTACCTAACCCGCTCACTCGAGCATGAAATGTAGGTCAGATGCAGCCTGCATACCATGGATTGTTGTTAGCATCCTCAGATGCATCATCCATGCTAGTTTGGTTGGTGTGGGACTTATTGTAAGGAGGGAATGAACTTATCCCATTTTACCTAACCTGCTCACTCGAGCATGAAATGTAGGGCAGATGCAGCCTCCATACCATGGATTGTTGTAAGCATCCTCAGATGCATCATCCATGCTAGTTTGGTTGGTGTGGGACTTATAGTAAGGGGGGAATGAACTTGTTCCATTTTACCTAACCTGCTCACTCAAGCATGAAATGTGGGCTAGATGCAGCCTTTGTACCATGCATTAAGCATCCTCAGATGCATCATCCATGCAAGTTTGGTTGATGTAGGACTTTTTGTAAGGCGGGTATGGACTTGTCCAATTTTACCTAACCCGCTCACTCGAGCATGAAATGTAGGTCAGATGCAGCCTCCATACCATGGATTGTTGTAAGCATCCTCAGATGCATCATCCATGCTAGTTTGGTAGGTGTGGGACTTAGAGTAAGGGGGGAACAAACTTGTCCCATTTTACCTAATCTGCTCGCTCAATCTGTACCATGCATTGTTGTAAGCATCCTCAGATGCATCATCCATGCAAGTTCGGTTGGTGTAGGATTTATAGTAAGGCAGGAATGGACCTGTCCCATTTTACCTAACCTGCTCACTCAAGCATGAAATGTATTTCAGATGCAGCCTCCGTACCATACACTGCAGTGAGCATCCTCTGATGCATCATCCATGCAAGTTTGGTTGGTATAGGCCATATAGTAAGGCGGGAATGGACCTGTCCCATTTTACCTAACCTGCTCACTCAAGCATGAAATGTAGGGCAGATACAGCCTCTGTACCATGCATTGTTGTAAGCATTCTCAGATGCATCATCCATGCAAGTTTGGTTGGTGTATGACTTATAGTAAGGCGGGAATGGACCTGTCCCATTTTACCTAACCTGCTCTTTCAAGCATGAAATGTAGGTCAGATGCAGCCTCCATACCATGCATTGTTGTATGCATCCTCAGATGCATCATTCATGCAAGATTTGTTGGTGTAGGACTTATAGTAAGGAGGGAATGTATCTGTCACATTTAACTTAACCTGCTCACTCAAGCATGAAATGTAGGTCAGATGCAGCCTCTGTATCATGCACTGCAGTAAACATCCTCTGATGTATCATCCATGCAAGTTCGGTTGGTGTGGGACTTATAGTAAGGAGGGAATGAACGTGACTCATTTTACCTAACCTGCTCACTAAAGCATAAAATGTACGTCAGATGCAGCCTCCGTACCATGCATTGTTGTAAGCATCCTCAGATGCATCATCCATGCACGTTTGGTTGGTGTATGACTTATAGTAAGGCGGGAATGGACCTGTCCCATTTTACCTAACCTACTCACTCAAGCATGAAATGTAGGTCAGATGCAGCCTCTGTACCATGCATTGTTGTAAGCATCCTAAGATGCATCATCCATGCAAGTTTGGTTGGTGTAGGACTCATAGTAAGGTGGGAATGGACCTGTCCCATTTTACCTAACCTGCTCACTCAAGCATGAAATGTAGGTCAGATGCAGCCTCCGTACCATGCATTGTTGTAAGCATCCTCAGATGCATCATCCATGCAAGTTTGGTTGATGTGGGACTTATAGTTTGGGGGGAATGGACCTGTCCCGTTTTGCTTAACCTATAGTGGGGACGCCAACGCCTGGGCAATAGCATAAGCCCCCCTCTACTTCATTGAGGTGAGCTAAAAATATGCTAACATCTGACGATTATATACATACATAGTATGTAAAGCTTCTGGAGAAATTTCTGAAATGGCCCTTTCGTAAAGAAAGATGGCCCATTGATTTAGAGAAAGGCCCATTGAAGTCCAAGTGGAAGGGGCCATAGTCCCATTGAGCAAGTTTGCCTTCCCGATCACTGTGAAAAACAATCAAAAAATTCCATAAGGAATTAGGACATCATACGTTTCGATCCCATGCGGTGATACTATGTGTACTTATTTTAGCGGAATTCATATTTTAGCAGAATTAGCGCTGCTAAGACTGCACCAATTCAAGAATACGCTAATTATGAATCCCCTATGGATTAATGTGGAAAATTAAACAAAGCACTAATTCATAATTATGCCAATATGTCAATTTACCAAATTCTGCTCTGTTCAGCTAAAATTTGGTTGCGCTAATATAATTACACATACAGTATTAAAAGACCTCAATGTTTTAGTAGTGTATGTTTGTATGTTTAGATACAGTACTAACCTTTTAAGACTACGAGGTCATATTTTCTTCTTCCGTACAGCTGTACCTGTCCCTGACTCCATAAGGATTACAATGCCTTGCTGAAAAAGGGTGTGGTAAATTGTAACAATACATCTGATGAAAAACAAATTAGTGATGTTAATTAAACAAAATCTATATCAAAGAAATTCTGTGTGCACAGTAAATGGGTTGATCATAGTTATAATACATGAATGGAAACTAACACATTTACTCATTCCTTGGCGGAACGTACAGTGTCACCGACCTTGACCTTCGACAAAGTATTAGGCCAGAACACATATAATTTGACCTTGAACACCTAATTTGACCTAACATGATACTGTAAATGTGTTTTTTTTCTGCTGGGGGAAAATTTTATGATTATAACATCAAGATACTACGCTTGGGGAAAATATCATATTCGTGATGTGAATGTCCCTGCCTTTGTAAGAATGAAGCAGGGTGATTTTTCCTTGGGGTCAATGTTAGTGAAACGCGCGAAAATTATCTTTTTTGTATGTTCATTTTCTCAGTAACTGCATCAACAATACAAGCCATGAATTGGTAAATAAGAGGGTCTCGTGCTCCCGGTTTGAAAATGAAAAGCTCATGAATTTATGTAACCCCCTCCCCCTTTTTTCAATATATGGAATTACATTTTATATCTCTCTTTTCATTTCCCCTTCCTATTTGAGTAATCATAGACTGATTTTTTTTCATGAGGAAATCTTATTAACACCACAATTGTACGTTCTTCGAGACCTCTGGGTAATTGGAGAAGTTAGAGGGTTGTGCGCACGTAATCCAGGATAACCACACCATTTGCTACTTGCGTGACAGATGGCCGTCCAAAGTCGGCACCGGTTACCCATTGGTCTCGTCGGTTTATGTGTAGTCTTTTGTGTTTGATGTTTACATGTCGTGTGTCTCTTTTCCGTCTCGTGCTGTACTCGTCTTTTGTGTTTTTGCATCGGGTGTTTTGGTGTTTTACTGTTGATGCTGCAACGGGGTCTTGTTGGAGATCTCCTCCCTTCCTCTTAATAGTATAACAATCATAGCACACGTTCCTTTCTCTACAATATTGAAAGGATTACAGAATAATTGTGCTTTAAATGTGTTTGATTTTATTCGATGGATACATCCTGCACTTTGATTTTTTTAGGATAAACGGTTTTCCGTCTCTGTACGTTTTATATTATGTACATCATGTACATGTATTAACAAAATTTTGAGAGAGAGGGAGAATGTGCGTTAACCACGTGGACGTAATCTACTAATCTTTTACGATTCTGTTGTCGCTGACGTGAATAGAAAATATAGTAGATATATAAAGATCGTAGTAGACAGACGTTGTTTCCCTCTTCTTCAAAAGGCTGTTTCCGACGTACAATCAAGGATTCACACGAGTCGGTTTTATATTAAAAATTTACAAAGTTAAGTAACTAGCATTACATACGATTTCAGAACTCTTTTATGAAATCATCTTTTAAAATGGAAGAGATTTAGGTCGAACGCCAGTATCTAAAAAATCGATGATATATGAATGGATCATGCACGCATGTATAGCTACTGGACATACGTTATTTCATGCCGTTTTCACGTCGCTCTCTCTCTCACCCACTCTATGATCCAGACATCAGGTACTTTCTCTGGACATTAGTATCGTACAAAATTGTAAATATCAAGATCGCGTTAGATACGGATTCTGAAAACTTTGCTTTCGCCGCTTTAAATTTTTTAAACGAACATGAGTTTGAGTAGACAAATATCTGTAGGATTCCCGCTAGCGGCGAAAACGGACAATGACACGGACCAAGAAAATATCCAAGTGTCGTTGGCCGTTTCTGCGGCTAGATTCCCGCAAACCACAGGCTGGATATGCATATGCATTTCTAAAAAAAATTTCAGAAGCGCATACGCACATCAAGGCGATCTTTCCGCCTGTACCGCAAACAAAATTGACAATTATACTGCAATGCATTGTGCGAATTGCATACTATCCGTAGCAAACATAGGAAGATTAGTCAAGAAAAACATCTTTACCCTTTTAAGTCAGTAAGTCACACGTTTCAGTTAACCCGAAGCTTTCAATCGACGAAGTTACCGAGCGTTTTCGTGCCTTTGAATGGAGTTAAAAATGGGTCCGGATATCACGATATAGCTCCATTGTATCGATACGCGTATCGTGGAACACAGTACCGCGATTTATCGATATATCGATGTATCGTCCCAGCCCTATTTACAATATGACGTCATACATGGCCAATCAAACATTGCTTCACTGGCCAATAGCTGATTTTCCAGTAGATTCATTAGGCAGACAGACACCAGACATCACAAAATTTGGCGTTATTTTCATAGTGACATCAAAATAGAAAACATGACAATGCATAAAGTCTGTGCAATCAAATATAACGTCATAATATGCCACTTACCGAAATTCATAATGGCCGACAAAATGACAAAAAATGTTCAAAGTAGGCAACTTTTGCGCACTTTTTGACAGCTCATGGAATTGTGTCTTTCAACAGTGATGTCATAATTTAAAACAACGCCAAAAAATGTTGCCTCGGACATTTTGTGCTTTCTAACAAGTTCTGAAAATGGTCTATTAGAAATGTTTCCAAATGATGTGATGACCCCAGGTGTCTGTGCATATAAAATCAAGGGTTTAAACGGTCATTGATATTTTCTGGAAAATGGACTATTAATATGATGTCATATTAAGTAAATCAAGTCTGCCAACAGGTGCTATTAATCAGACATTTGGTGCTCAGCCAGAAATCAAGGGAGTGATATAACTATTGAAAGGACTTACGTACGGTATTGAATATTGTAAACATAATTTAATTACTACTTTAGGGAGTTTTATTATAAAATCTGTTTCAGGCTTTAAAAATTTCATCTGTAATTAGCATAATATTTATTCGGTGTATAGTTATGTACGGAATTATTTCAATTTATCACACGATACCCCTTAAGTCTGATTACATTATGCTAATTTTCAATCATTTTGTTATCATGCTAATTTCATATCACTTCCAATTGTTGTATTTGTGGGGAGAAAAAATTCAAAACGGACAATGAAATCACCAAGGAAACAGCCATATTGGCAAATTATCCAAATGAAACGATTCTATGATTCTGAAGCTTAGGTGTTTATTGCAAAGAATATCATGTGATTTTTAAGAATCTCAAATGATGTTTCTGTTTCAAACTGTATTATGGAAACTCGCTGTGTGACTTTCACCTCCTGGTTTGCAAAGGCCATATAGGAAATAAAATTACACATCTGGTTTCATGAATATACTGTAGAAAATAGAAAATCATTCCAGATTCTCTTTTTGCTATTTTCGTCGAAACCAGAGTTACTTCCCATTTCAGACGGTATCTGACGTAGACTAACTTTGACATCATCAAATTCTATAGAAACGATCTTAAAAGTTTGGGAAATGAGATGGCGGTATATTTTACCGTACCATTTTCATGATGTCACAATGGTATTAAGTCAGATACAGTTTGTATGGGGAAATAACTCTGTATTCCACAAAGACATGATAACAGCGAACTACTTCATGTGTACTTATTTTGGTAAGAATCATATTTCAGCGGAGTTTGCTAACAATCTAATAACAGCACTAATTTAGGACTATTATATATCCCATCTATAATCTTGATAATAATGGAAAATAGGTCTCAAGTCCACTAATATATGATATACTAAATCGCCTGTACATTTCCCTGTTTCCGCTAAAATTAGATTGTGCTAAAATAAGTACATGTACAGAATTCTATCAAAGAGTACCTTAACATGATGGTCTTGTGTCACAAATTCAGTCTTTGTGCCTTGTAATAAAGTATTCTGCACTTCTTGGTATGATTTGTAGCTTTGCCTGTACAGTGCTGGACTTGTGAACAAGGGTCCTAGGTTCCATTCCAGTTGATGCTTGGACTTTTCTCCATGGTGAAATACTCATCTCTCATCCTCCGTCAGACAGACTGTCACTGGGCTGGAGTACTGGGCTAGGTCCACATGCGGCAGTGCATGCAAAAACACGGTGCAAGAAACTCATGCATTAGTGATTAGCAAGCTCAAGTTTTACTTACTTTTCTCCCATTGCTGTACCTCATCCATCCTCCCTGTCCATGTCTTCAACTTGATGCTTCAAGAAATCTTCAGAAAATCTTCAAAATCTTCAATCTTTAAAGAGGCATCTTCAGAAATCATCTTTTCCCAACCTGGGCAACTGAAGGACTGGAGGACCTCATGGCAAGGAATATTCATGGTGCACTGGAGGAATGGAGGACCTCATGGCAGGCATCTTCAGAAAATCTTCACAATCTTTGTGGTAAGGATAGCGAGACAAGTTAATGGGCAGCAGAAGAAATTAGAACGACCTTCACATTTGACCTTGATCAACATGAGACATTTTCCTCTCACCATGGAATGATAGACTGTCAAGTTCAGCCATTCTGGTATTCATGGCTCAAACCGCATCTTGCATGGAACATTCTCTGCCGCAGTTACCCCTTGACCTTGATTTCAGTTGGTCTGTGATGTGTATAGTGAAACGGCAAAGTTTGTCAAGTGTTGTAGTCACCCAGCAGCAGAACTTCAAAGGAGGAATCTAGATTGGACAGACAATATGACAACGCAGACAGGGTGAATCTACTACTTAATTCAAGAATTCCAATGGCTGTACTTGTCTACATTAGTCTACCTCAAGCACACCACAACCTAAAAATCCTAACCCAAAATGAACCAGCGGGGAAAAAACTCACCTAAAATGACCCACCTTTAAAAAACAAGAAAAATAAATGAATAAAAACAGGCCTAATACATGTAATGTAGGCAAGTACAGTCATTTCTGAATTCCTGAATCAAGTCTTTGTAGATTCGCCCTGTTTGAGTAGCCTCATTGTCTGCCCAATCGGAATTCTTCCTTCAAAGTTCTGTTGCTGAATGATTGTAACATTTGCTTCCCTTTCCCACTCCACTACTCACCAAAGATCAACCTACTGACAAGACCAAGGGGTAACTCAGAGAATGTCCCATGCTAGATACGATTCGAGCCGCAAATGCTAGAGTACCCAAACATGACATCTGACATTCCATGGTGAGAGGAAGATGCTTCCTGTTGATCAAGGTCAAGTATGAAAGTCGTTCTGATTCCATCCCTGCTACCATTACCAGGTCTCTGTCACACCAAATCACACAAAGATGTTGAAGATGGTCTCCGGGCAACTGGACTTTGGTCTGGCATTTGGCAATTTCCATGAAATATGACTTGACCTGTCCTGGACGACAGGTTCTCCTTCCACCATTTTTGTTCTTTGTCCTGGACGACAGGTTCTCCTTCCACCATTTTTGTTCTTTGTCCTGGACGACTGTGAGGTTCTCCTTCCACCATTTTTGTTCTTGTTTCTTCCACCATATATATTCTTCCATCTGTTTTGTTTTTCTTCCACCATTTTTATTCTTCTATCTGTTTGCTCCTTGCACCATTTTTATTATTCTGTTTGTTCCTTCCACCATTAAATTTTATATTCTTCCATCTGTTTTTTTCTTTCTTCAACCATTTTCATTCTTTAAAAAAAAGATCTGTTTGCTCCTTCCACCAATTTTGTTCTTCTATCTATACATTCCTTCCACCATTGGTGTTCTCCAGGCTGCCTGAGTCATGCCTTCCATCATGTCTGTTCTCCTAGCATTTCATGCTTTCCTCCATCTATGTTCTTCTTGCTGCATCTCTCTCTCTTTCCCTCTTCTCTCTCTCTCTCTTTCTTTCACACACACCCTCACACACACAATCCCTCTCAAACATACACCCACACCCTCACAAATATGTATCAATTCTCTTCCTTTGTTCTTCTTTTGCCTTCCTTGATCTACAATCTTCTTGCAATGCCCTGAGCCTTTCTTCGTGTAAATCTATGTTCTTCCGACATCATCTTCTTTGTGTATATCTTTGTTCTTCAGACAGCATCTTCTTCGTGTACATCAATGTTCTTCCGACAGCATCTTCTTATGCTTAGGTCCTCCAAGATCTTGCTGCCCTCCACCATGCCTCCATGGGTGTTCCTATCTTTTGCCATTCTCTCTCCTGAAACAATATTATATAGGTTAATCATTTTTATTGATCAAATTTAGATTTACTCAAATATATTTGGTATGTTTAGTACGATTATGTCACAAGGAATACACATGTGGAATATCAAAGCGCTAACACTTACCAATCAAAAGATATAGCCAATCTTAGTTTTTTTTCAAAGTAGGTCAAATATGTAGGTCAAGGTCACTGGGTCAAAAATTATGGCATGTATAGTATGGTTTTATCACAAGGAATACACATGTGAAATATCAAAGCCCTATCACTTACCAATCAAAAGATATAGCTAATCATAATTTTTTTGAAAAGTATGTCAAATATCTAAGTCAAGGTCTCTAGGTCAAAAATTATGGTATGTGTAAAAAGGTTTCATCACAAGGAATACGTATGTGAAATATCAAAGCCCTATCACTTACCAATGAAAAGTTATTTGTGTGTGACACCCAAAGTGTAACAGACCAACAGATGGACGGACTGACTGACTGACAGACCGACAACGGACAAAGTGATCCCTAAGTGTAGCTGTGCTTCGCAGGCGACACAAAAATAGCAACATTTGGTTGAAATCGGGAAAAATTATATGTCAAATAAATTGAGAAAACAAGCAAATTTTTAGATCTTCTTACATTTGCTACTAATGAAGACGATTGAATGCATATATAGACACTTGTAGTACCAAGAATCTTATATTTCAGATAATGTACATTGTAAAACTGATAATTATAGACATATTTTCAGTAATTTCAGAGGGTTTGTATACTTTGTATATTTGAATTTAATTTTTTTCAAATTGGGAATTTTAAGCTCAGAAATTGGGTAAAATGTCTGTTTTCTAGCATTGGGAATGGGGCCGAATTTCGAACCCCTAAAAAAATTCCTGCAAAGGCTTTGGGAAGCTTTTCTTTATTGAAATGCTTAATAACAACCCCAAGGGAAAGGTCTTGTGACAAAGAATACACATTAAATTCAATGATTAAATTTTTTTTAAAGTAGGAAGGTCAAGGTCACACAGAAATTGTGGTACCTGTGGAATGGTTGTCTCAAAAGAAATACACAATACATGTCACAGTGGGGAATCTGGCTAGTATGCAGGGCAATCAGTTTGTCTATATTTTTGTGCAATATAGATCATTTTTAATTAAAAGGGGAATGTGATACAGTGTAAGAATATCTTAGCTATAAGTTGAGTACATAATATTTAAAATAAAATAAAATTCAAGGAATTGTGATAACCCGCTTTTGGATGTCTGTCTTTAAAGAAATGCTTACAGACCATCCCCCCCCCCCCCCTCTTTCTTAAGTTTTCATAATATATCTCATATATTATCAAATTTCTAAATATGAAAGATAAAACTCCAAGAAAAGGTCAAAGGGTCCAAACTTTTGTTTTGCTACCAGGGGACAGGGCTTATGAAAAGGTATGCACATGTGAAATATTAAAGTCCTATCGTTTAAATTACCACCAAAAACTTATGGTCGAGGTTGAAGTTTTTTAATGTGGGTCAACCTCCAAAGGCGAAGGTCACAAGGGCAGAATGTTGTTCAACCTACAGAAAGATCTTGTCACAAGGAATACACATGTGAAATGTGAAAGCCCTATCACTTTCTGTTCAAAAGTTATGGTCGAGGTTAAAGTTTTTGAAAAGTACGTCAAACTCCAAGGTCAAGGTTACAAAGTCAAAAATTTTGATATCCATGGAAAGATCTTTTCACAAGGAATACACAAGTGAAATATCGAAGCCCTATCACTTCCATAAATAAAACACCGCTAAAGACGGTATGGCCGGATTGCAAAGTAAGTTTTTGTCACTAACTGGGTTAAGGTCACTAGGTCAAATATTACAGCATACATAGAGAGGTCTTGTCAGAGGCAACCTACATGTCTAACATAAAGTTTCTACTGATTGCAGTTCCTTAGATTTTGCTTAAACCAGGAACTTTAACCAAAGTCTTTAACTAGGTCAAAGTCCAAGGTCAAGGTCACTAGGTCCAATGTTATGGCATAAATTGAAAGGTCTCATCATGGGCAACCTAAATATATAATATAAAGTTTCTACTGCATACAGTTCCTTAGATTTTGCTTAAACCAGAAACTTTAACCAAAATCTTTAACTAGGTCAAAGTCCAAGGTCAAAGTCACTAGGTCCAATGTTACGGCATAAATTGAAAGGTCTCATCATGGGCAACCTAAATGTATAATATAAAGTTTCTACTGCATACAGTTCCTTAGATTTTGCTTAAACCAGAAACTTTAACCAAAATCTTTAACTAGGTCAAAGTCCAAGGTCAAAGTCACTAGGTCCAATGTTACGGCATAAATTGAAAGGTCTCATCATGGGCAACCTAAATGTATAATATAAAGTTTCTACTGCATACAGTTCCATAGATTTTGCTTAAACCAGAAACTTTAACCAAAATTTTTAACTAGGTCAAAGTCCAAGGTCAAGGTCACTAGGTCCAATGTTACGGCATAAATTGAAAGGTCTGGTCATGGGCAACCTACATGTATAATATAAAGTTTCTACAGCATACAGTTCCATAGATTTTGCTTAAACCAGGAACTTTAACCAAAATCTTTAACTAGGTCAAAGTCCAAGGTCAAGCTCACTAGGTCAAATGTTACCGCATAAATTGAAAGGTCTTGTCATGGGCAACCTTCATGTATAATATAAAGTTTCTACTGCATATAGTTCCTTAGATTTTGCCTCAACCAGAAACTTTAACCAAAATGTAGACGGCAGACGGACGGACGGACGGACGGATGGACGGACAGACGGACGGACAGACGGACATCGTCAATCCATAGGCCGGAATTGCTTTGCAATCCGGCCAAAAAGTAATGGACAAGGTTAAAGTTTTTTGAAAAGTAGGTCGAACTCAAAGGTCAAGGTCAGAAAGTAAAACATTTTGGTATCCATTATAGAAAGTTCTTGTCACAAGGAATACACATGTGTAATATCAAAGCCCTATCACTTTCCATTTAAAAGGTATGGACAAGGTTAAAGTTTTTTGAAAAGTAGGTCGAACTCAGAGGTCAAAGTCAGAAGGTCAAAAATGTTGGTTTCCATGGAAAGGTCTTGTCACAAGGAATACACATGTGAAATATCAAAGCCCCTATCACTTTCCATTAAACATAGGGTAATCAAAGATAACATAGCTCGCCTATACAGGTTTTTGTCAGAAACCAGGTTTAAATTTTTGAAAAGTAGGTCAAAGTCCAAGGTCAAGGTCACTAGGTCAAAGGTCATGGTCTCAAATGAAAGGTCTCGTCACAAGGTATCTACATGTGAAATATCAAAGCCCTACCCCTTATAGTTCAAGAGATATAGCCCAGGTTAAAGTTTTGTCTACAGACGATGACAACGACGACGCCGAGGGTATGGCATTAGCTCTCCGAACTTTTTCGTCCCGGCGAGTTAAAATGTTATGGACAAGGTTAAAGTTTTTTGAAAAGTAGGTCGAACTCAAAGGTCAAAGTCAGAAGGTCAAAAATTTTGGTATCCATGGAAAGGTCTTGTCACAAGGAATACCCATGCTTAATATGAAAGCCCTATCACTTTCCATTCAAAAGTTATGGTCAAGGTTAAAGTTTTTTATAAGTACATGTAGGTCAATGTCCAAGGTCACAAGGTCAAAAATTTGGTACCCATGGAAAGGTCTCGTCACAAGGAATATACATGTGTAATAACAAAGCCCTATCACTTTCCATTCAAAAGTTAAGGTCAAGGTTAACGTTTTTAATAAGTAGGTCAAAGTCCAAGGTCAAGGTCACAAGGTCAAAAATTTTGGTATCCATGGAAAGGTCTTGTCACAAGAAATACACATGTGAAATATCAAAGCCCTATCCCTTACCATTCAAAAGTTATGCACAAGGTTAAAGTTTTTGTGACTGATGGACAGATGGGCAGACAGACGAGCCAGTTTTAATGTCCCCGCACTTTCGCGAAAGCGGGAGACAAAAAGGGGATTACTGGCTTTTATAACACGCAAAATAGTATGTAAAACTCGAATGTCAAGGTCACAAGATAAAAAAATTTGGTATCCAAAGAAAGGTCTTGTCAAAAGGCATACATACATAATGAAATCCCTATCACTTACCAATTCAAAGTTATGCCAAAGGTTAAGGTTTTGTGACTGAGACGGGCTGACAAACCCGTTTTAATGTCCCCACACATTTGCAAAATTGGGGTTCAATTAGAGACGGCCTAATGCATCAAAATGAATAAGGCTTGTCAGAAGACAACAGCACTCCCTGAGGGACATGTAGGTTTTTAATTGTTAAATTGCAATTTTATAAAATAGTGAGATAGTGAGATGGTAAGGTCAAAGTTTTTTTTAAAAGTAGCTCAAACTTCAAGGTCACTGTTTCCAGCCTGGTCAAAAGTCAAGGATCTAAATAAAGTTTAAACTTAACTTATTTTGCAATGCTTAACAAACAAGTTACAAATTTATATTAATATATCTCTTGTTGGCTCTGATGTTGGCGTGAGGGGGACCTTGGAGCAGGAAGAAACCGGAGTACCAGGATAACAACCTCATAGGACTGGGTGGGCAACCGCCATACCCTCCAACACAAGACCCAAAATTTGATCCGCAGACCTTAAAAGTGCACTTAACCACTATGCTAACCTGTCCTAAAGGGTAAGCATAGGGTAATGAAAGATTACATAGCTAACTGTAGCAGGTTTTTATCAAATATTAAATAAACTTCCAAGATCCAATAAGACTTGTCAGGAAACATCACTCCCAGTGCAGATTTTTTTATAGTAGAATGGTAATTTCACACAAAAGGTTTTACTAAGAATGTTAAAGAAGGTCAAGCTCCAATGTCAAGGTCACTAGGTCAAGGTCCCAAATGAATGGTCTGGTCATGAGGAATCTATAACAAAGCCTTTCAGTTAACATCTGTTTACATGTATATTGCAATACTTTCCTCCCCGATACGTATTGCGATACCTTTCTCTAAAATACTAGTTCAAGTCTGTTGATATTTAGAATGATTAACTAGAACTGCCCTAAAGTGAACGAATTATACCCCCATGGAAAGTTTTTCATGAATGGGACCATTTATGATGCAATGTGAAAAGCCTACCATTTATAGTATAAAAGAAATCTGCTTTCAAAACATCTTAACATAAAATATGTATATGGTGAAGGTCAAGGTCGCAAGGTCACAGGGTCAAAAGTTATGATACCAAAATGTAGTACTCTTTATGGTGAATGTGTGTGTGGAATATGAAAGGCCTACCATTAATAGTATAAAAGAAATCTGCTTTCAAAACTTCTTAACAAATAAAACACCGCTAAAGACGGTATGGCCGGATTGCAAAGTAAGTTTTTGTCACCAACTGGGTCTAGGTCACTAAGTCAAATATTACAGCAATTACATTGAGAGGTCTTGTCAGAGGCAACCTACATGTATAATATAAAGTTTCTACTGTATACAGTTCCTTAGATTTTGCTTAAACCAGGAACTTTAACCAAAGTCTTTAACTAGGTCAAAGTCCAAGGTCAAGGTCACTAGGTCCAATGTTATGGCATAAATTGAAAGGTCTCATCATGGGCAACCTAAATGTATAATATAAGGTTTCTACTGCATACAGTTCCTTAGATTTTGCTTAAACCAAGAACTTTAATCAAAATCTTTAACTAGGTCAAAGTTCAAGGTCAAGGTCACTGGGTCAAATGTTACGGCATAAATTGAAAGGTCTCATCATGGGCAACCTACATGTATGATATAAAGTTTCTATTGCATACAGTTCCTTAGATTTTGCTTAAACCAGAAACTTTAACCAAAATCTTCCACTAGGTCAAAGTCCAAGGTCAAAGTCACTAGGTCCAATGTTACGGCATAAATTGAAAGGTCTCATCATGGGCAACCTAAATGTATAATATAAGGTTTCTACTGCATACAGTTCCTTAGATTTTCCTTAAACCAGAAACTTTGACCAAAATATTTAACTAGGTCAAAGTCCAAGGTCAAGGTCTCTAGGTCCAATGTTACGGCATAAATCGAAAGGTCTCGTCATGGGCAATCTAAATGTATAATATAAGGTTTCTACTGCATACAGTTCCTTAGATTTTGCTTAAACCAAGAACTTTAACCAAAATCTTTAACTAGGTCAAAGTTCAAGGTCAAGGTCACTGGGTCAAATGTTACGGCATAAATTGAAAGGTCTCATCATGGGCAACCTACATGTATAATATAAAGTTTCTTCTGCATACAGTTCCTTAGATTTTGCTTAAACCAGAAACTTTAACCAAAATCTTTAACTAGGTCAAAGTTCAAGGTCAAGGTCACTGGGTCAAATGTTACGGCATAAATTGAAAGGTCTCATCATGGGCAACCTACATGTATAATATAAAGTTTCTTCTGCATACAGTTCCTTAGATTTTGCTTAAACCAGAAACTTTAACCAAAATCTTTAACTAGGTCAAAGTCCAAGGTCAAAGTCACTAGGTCCAATGTTACGGCATAAATTGAAAGGTCTCATCATGGGCAACCTAAATGTATAATATAAGGTTTCTACTGCATACAGTTCCTTAGATTTTGCTTAAACCAGAAACTTTAACCAAAATCTTTAACTAGGTCAAAGTCCAAGGTCAAGGTCACTAGGTCCAATGTTATGGCATAAATTGAAAGGTCTTGTCATGGGCAACCTATATGTATAATATAAGGTTTCTACTGCGTACAGTTCCTTAGATTTTGCTTAAACCAGGAACTTTAACCAAAATCTTTAACTAGGTCAAAGTCCAAGGTCAAGGTCACTAGGTCAAATGTTACGGCATAAATTGAAAGGTCTTGTCATGGGCAACCTTCATGTATAATATAAAGTTTCTACTGCATATAGTTCCTTAGATTTTGCCTCAACCAGAAACTTTAACCAAAATGTTGACGGCAGACGGACAGACGGACGGACGGACGGACAGACAGACGGACGGACGGACGGACATCGTCAATCTATAGACCGGAATTGCTTTGCAATCCGGCCAAAAATGTTGTATAGGGTGAAGGTCAAGGTAACAAGGTCACAGGGTCAAAAGTCATGGTACCAAATAGTACAAAATGTGAAAGGCCTACCATTAATAGTATAAAAGAAATCTGCTTTCAAAACTTCTTAAGACAGACGGACAGAGTGATTCCTATATACCCCCCTAAACTTCGTTTGCAGGGGATTTAATGAAAATAGCTAATTTCAGACATTTAAGTCATTTTAACTAAAAATTTTTCATCAGCAATATTGCTCGTTTGCAGGGGGTTTAATAAGCTAATTTCAGACATTTAAGTCATTTTAACTAAAAAATTTTCATCAGCAATATTGCTCTTTGCAATCATTGTACATGTTGTACGTAGTGAGGAGGTTAAATACTACGTATCATTGTCGGAAACTCATGGCCTATTTGCCCTACGATTATAGGCCGTGGGCGCAATTGTAACGGAATTCTCGTTTTAATGCATCATACAGTTATATATAGTAACCAATGAAATAGTCGGTTTGAATAGTATTAGCTCTATTGTGTTGAAGGGATTTTGTAACATTTGTTCTTATTGGCTTAAATTCCCTGCTAGAATCGTTTCGGAATACGAGGGTTTCCCAATAGACTGTCCCGCGGTATGTTACGTAGAAGAACAGAGAAGAAGCCATGGGTTTCCGACGATGACTCCGTATGCAATAGCATAAAACTGACATCATGTGACCATATCACAGAAATATTTTCGTCAGTTCTTACTTAGACATAAAGCAAAATTTTGTCTTTGAATTTTATTTTATTTGTGAATATCAAGTCCTAAACATCACCTTGGGGTATCACGTGATACACAAATGATACGTTCCACGGGAATCCCCGTGGAACATATCATTTGTGTATCACGTGATACCCCACGGTGAAACATGCTAAACATGCTAAAGTATTGCAAAAAATCACAATAATTATTCAGATTTGGAATATTGCAATATATCGCAATATGGTTTTCAGTTGTGATACTAAGCACTACTTATACTTTATGAGATATGTAGCCCAGGTCAAAGTTTTTCAAAAGTAGGTCAAACTTCAAGTTCAAGGTCACTAGGTCAAAGGTCAAGGTCCAAAATGAAAGGTATGGTGATGAGGAATCTATGGACTACATGTGAAATATCAAAGCCCTAATACCCCTTACAGTTCATGAGATATAGACCGGGTTAATTGTTTTGTCCATTCAACAGCTCCATGAACATTCATCATGGCTAGCTAAAACAAAGATTGCAAAGCTCGTCGTAGCAGGTTTATGTAAAAAATCACATAAATTTCAAGATCCAAAATGTATTGTCAATTGCCATTTGGAGTCTACATGGTCTATGCACGTAATACTAGTCCTGTCCAGTAGAGAGCTAACATCAAAGTATAAAGGTCAAGGTCATTAGGTTAAGGAAATTAGAGGTGTGCAATATTACCGATATATTGCAATATGTCCCTTGGCAATAATATATCGCGAAATAAAAATCAAAAACCGGTATTTTACGATATATCAAAATACATAACAAAAACCCTTGAAATATGAAAATTACCGCTTGAAACCAAAATGTACAAAATCTGTTGACTATAAATCCTTAACCTGGGCCGAATCATGTACATGTACCATATGCCAAGTTCATAATCACTGAAAAGAGACCCAAGGGGGTCACACCGCTCACCTGAGTTGTATGATCCGGAAACTATTTTCAATAATCAGAGTACTGTGACCTTGACCTTTGGACCTCAAAATCAATAGGGGTCATCCTTGACTCATGTTGAGTAAGTGTATGAATTTTAATTGCACTTATAAGCATGTATCATACTTGACTTATAGTCCAGAAACCAATAGATGACGCCCGCCAACTTGACGTCCAACGTAAATTGGGGAAAAAATGTCCTACGAAGCTTGTATATAAAATTAAACTCTATGGTGATACATGCATCTGTTAATAGTAATTCATTATATTGATAAATATATATCTAAGCCTTTAAGGTCAAGCCCTTTTTTCCTTCAACACTCATTCTTATGACATTTTCAAATATGTACTTTGCCACTTAAAATTAATGTTTAAATAGAAAGCTATGGCTAGCGAAGGGTGCCAAAAATTTCTTATATACCCGACAAAAAAAGAAACGCACATCATATTATATAGTGATTTTTTTCAATTGACCAAAAAGATTTTGTTAGGCATTTGATTATAATTTTCTTTTTCCAGCACTCGAATTACCGGGGATAAAGCACGTTTCGATCATTTTTTTCGCAACAGTATCACAATGATAGTGCTGAATAAAGCACACTGTTTCTAGCTTCTGTTGCATGGCCGCAGGTTTGGTATCCTTCTGAAATTTTGTTGTTTGACTACTTTCAGCAAATTTTCTGTTAAAATATAGACGAATACTGGTTTCTCCATTCAAATGTAGTCAAAATATGCCAATAAATCTGAAAATTAAATGTCTTAGTGGAAATATCCGTATATTGGGGTATGTTTTACAATAAAGGAATTTTTATCAATATTTGGCAATTCTGATCCCAAAAGAAAACTAATTTTGTCTTCAGCCATTCTTATTTATCTGTTGCAGATTTATGTTTAACATCGCATTGAAATAAGCAAATGAAATACCAGCAAAGCTTAAAACTAACGTCCAAAATCATTGAAAATGCACGTAAAAATGACCTGTCAAGATCGAGGTATTGTTTCTGAAAACTTTGCTTGCGAAAAAAGGTCAGATTCTAGCTGCAGTAGGGTAATTTTGTGCTTTGCGACACATTTAAGGGCGAAAAATATCACAACACGGACATCATTTTCAAAAAAGCCTACGCTCACGCAGCAAGATACGCCCGTTGGGATTTTTTTCACAACACCAAAATATCTAAGTCCCATAACTCCATAAGGACAAATTGGATGAACCTTAAAATCGAAAGGCGGCTTCCTCTTCAAAGTCTGATCAAAATGTACAAATATCATGAAAATCTGTTGACACATATTCAAGTTATTGTGTTCCATGCACCTATATTTTGCCCTTAGCTTAACATGTATGTGCATAACCCCCCCCCCCCCCCATTACACATAATTTCTGGATTATGCGACAAAAAATTCAAGAACCCGTTATATATGTGAAAGAACATCCTTTCTACTTGAAGTATACAAAATTTCAAAACATTTCAACCAGAAATAGATTTTTAAATAATTTTTAACTATTTTAGTATATTTTCATTGTATTTTAAAATATCTAAGTCCCATTACTCTGTAACGACATATCGAATGAACCTGAAAATCGAAAGGCGGCTTCCTCTCCACAGTCCAATCAAAATGTATGAATATCATGAAAATCCGTTGACGCATATTCAAGTTATTGCGTTCCATGCTCCTATATTTTGCCCTTAGCTTAACATGCATGTGCATATAACCCCCCCCCCCTTCCTATTACACACAATATCTCGCTTATGCGACCAAAAAATTAAAAACCCGTTACATATGTCAAAGAGCATCCTTCCTACATGAAGTATACAAAATTTCAAAACATTTCGACCAGAAATAGATTTTTAAATAATTTTTAAATATTTTAGTATATTTTCACTGTATTTTAAAATATCTAAGTCCCATAACTCTGTAACGACATATCGAATGAACCTGAAAATCGAAAGGCGGCTTCCTCTCCACAGTCCAATCAAAATGTATGAATATCATGAAAATCCGTTGACACATATTCAAGTTATTGCGTTCCATGCGCCTATATTTTGCCCTTAGCTTAACATGTATGTGCATATAACCCACCCCTCCCCCCTTCCTATTACACACAATATCTCGATAATGCGACAAAAAAATTAATAATAAAGCCTACGCTCACGCAGCAAGATACGCCCGTTGGGATTTTTTTCACAACACCAAAATATCTAAGTCCCATAACTCCATAAGGACAAATTGGATGAACCTAGCTTAAAATCGAAAGGCGGCTTCCTCTTCAAAGTCTGATCAAAATGTACAAATATCATGAAAATCTGTTGACACATATTCAAGCTATTGCGTTCCATGCACCTATATTTTGCCCATAGCTTAACATGTATGTGCATATAACCCCCCCCCCCCCCCCATTACACATAATTTCTGGATTATGTGACAAAAAATTCAAGAACCCCTTATATATGTGAAAGAACATCCTTTCTACTTGAAGTATACAAAATTTCAAAACATTTCAACCAGAAATAGATTTTTAAATAATTTTTAACTATTATAGTATATTTTCACTGTATTTTAAAATATCTAAGTCCCATAACCCTGTAACGACATATCGAATGAACCTGAAAATCGAAAGGCGGCTTCCTCTCCACAGTCCAATCAAAATGTATGAATATCATGAAAATCCGTTGACGCATATTCAAATTATTGCGTTCCATGCGCCTATATTTTGCCCATAGCTTAACATGTATGTGCATATAACCCCCCCCTTCCTATTACACACAATATCTCGCTTATGCGACCAAAAAATTTAAAACCTGTTACATATATCAAAGAGCATCCTTTCTACCTTAAGTATACAAAATTTCAAAACATTTCGACCAGAAATAGATTTTTAAATAATTTTTAACTATTTTAGTATATTTTCACTGTATTTTTAAAATCTAAGTCCCATAACTCTGTAACGACAAATCGGATGAACCTGAAAATCGAAAGGCGGCTTCCTCTCTACAGTCCAATCAAAATGTATGAATATCATGAAAATCCGTTGACGCATATTCAAGTTATTGCGTTCCATGCGCCTATATTTTGCCCTTAGCTTAACATGTATGTGCATATAACCCACCCCTCCCCCCTTCCTATTACACACAATATCTCGCTTATGCGACCAAAAAATTAAAAACCCGTTACATATGTCAAAGAACATCCTTCCTACATGAAGTATACAAAATTTCAAAACATTTCGACCAGAAATAGATTTTTAAATAATTTTTAAATATTTTAGTATATTTTCACTGTATTTTAACAATCTAAGTCCCATAACTCTGTAACGACATATCGAATAAACCTGAAAATCGAAAGGCGGCTTCCTCTCCACAGTCCAATCATAATGTATGAATATCATGAAAATCCGTTGACGCATATTCAAGTTATCGCGTTCCATGCGCCTATATTTTGCCCTTAGCTTAAAATGTATGTGCATATAACCCACCCCCCCTTCCCATTACACACAATATCTCGATTATGCGACAAAAAAATTAAAAACCCGTTACATATGTCAAAGAACATCCTTTCTACTTGAAGTATACCAAATTTCAAAACATTTCGACCAGAAATAGATTTTTAAATAATTTTTAAATATTTTAGTATATTTTCACTGTATTTTTAAAATCTAAGTCCCATAACTCTGTAACGACAAATCGGATGAACCTGAAAATCGAAAGGCGGCTTCCTCTCCACAGTCTGATCACTATGTATAAATTTCATAAAAATCCGTTGACGCGTATTCAAGTTATTGCGTTCCATAGGCGGACGGACAGACGGACGGACTTCGCCATACCATAATACGTCCCGTCAAATGACGGGCGTATAAAAACCCGTTACATATGTCAAAGAACATCCTTCCTGCATGAAGTATACAAAATTTCAAAACATTTCGACCAGAAATAGATTTTTAAATAATTTTCAAATATTTTAGTATATTTTCACTGTATTTTAAAAATCTAAGTCCCATAACTCTGTAACGACATATCGAATAAACCTGAAAATCGAAAGGCGGCTTCCTCTCCACAGTCCAATCATAATGTATGAATATCATGAAAATCCGTTGAAGTATATTCAAGTTATCGCGTTCCATGCGCCTATATTTTGCCCTTAGCTTAAAATGTATGTGCATATAACCCACCCCCCTTCCTATTACACACAATATCTCGGTTATGCGACAAAAAAATTAAAAACCTGTTACATATGTCAAAGAACATCCTTTCTACTTGAAGTGTACAAAATTTAAAAACATTTCGACCAGAAATAGATTTTTAAATAATTTTCAAATATTTTAGTATATTTTCACTGTATTTTAAAAATCTAAGTCCCATAACTCTGTAACGACAAATCGGATGAACCTGAAAATCGAAAGGCGGCTTCCTCTCCACAGTCTGATCACTATGTATAAATTTCATAAAAATCTGTTGACGCTTATTCAAGTTATTGCGTTCCATAGGCGGACGGACAGACAGACGGACGGACTTCGCCATACCATAATACGTCCCGTCAAATGGGCTTCAACTCCCCACCCCCTTACCCACGGATCTCATCTGCTCATGGCCTGGAAAGTAAAGTGGCTTAAGTTTTTCCTCAGTTTGCCCTAATACTGCCATCACTACACATGATCATCACATGGTAAATTCATATAGTATCAGTGGCGGATCCAGCACACCCATTGCCAGGGGGTCAAGGGGGCAAATTTTGCCGATTTCCACTGAAAATGGGCCACAATAAAGCTGTTTTGGGTCAGTGCCGGGGGGGGGGGGGGGCTCTGCGGCCTGAAAAAGTGGAGGGGCACAACATCCAAATATTTTTTTACAATACATAAGCAAAAAAAAAATAAAGAAATAAACAAATAAACAAACAGAAAGAAAGAGGGGGGGGGGGGTGAGAGCAGCTCTTTCTAAAAACTTTCTGAATTGATCAGAATCAGGTTGGGGAAAACTTCAAATCGAGCTATTATAGCTTGATCAGGCTATAATAGCTAGAACAAGCTATTGCCTAATGACATTTTTCAATACAAAATTTAACTAAAATCAAATTTTTTGAAAAATAATCACTGATTCAATTTGTACTTGATATATATCAATAATTTTAACAAGGCACATATATTCAAATATGGACCTATGATGAGCAACAAGATTTTGAAAAAACGAAAAATTTGAGGTTCCTTAAAATTATCTCCTTATTTGTTGGTGTTTCAATAGGGGTTTCTATACAAAAGTTGTAGTATTTTATCAGTACTAGTGCGACTTGTAAACAAAATTTAATTATCATCAAATTTTAATTTTTTTCTTAAGAAAAAAATAGTTTTATGAGAGCTACATGGAGCTATTATAGCCCGATCGAACTATAGCCTAGGCCTAATTATAGCTCGATCTGAAGTTTTCCCCAACCTGAGAATAGCTATAAATTATTCAGAAAGTCTATAAAGAACTGGCGAGCATTTAGCGAGCCAAAGAAAAATTTTGAAAATTGAACGAAAATTTGTAGATTTATGGAACATAGTGTTGCTACTTTAAACAATGTTAATGATCATAAAATATTGTGATTGAAAAGTGGGGCGCACAAACATTGTGCCCCCCCCCCCACTTTTCAAAGTGGGGGGGGGGGGGGGGTGTACCTCGGCTGCTCCCTTCTCCTACGCCCTTGTTCTACACAGCAAGCTTAAAACTAGTATTCAGTCCTATATTTTTAACACCTGCACCTGTCTGACCTGACTTTACCTGTACGACTTTGCTCGTGAATGTAAGCGCCAATTTTTCGTACCCATGAAAAATGGTACAATCGAGCCCAATTTTTTTTTTTTTTTTTCAAAATGATGAGAGTTTGCATGTGAAATCAAAGAAATAATTACACTTAATACGTAATGAAATAAATGGTTTTACCTTAACTTTCGTCTCTGGTCTTTTTCTTAATCTTGTTGGTCGATGCATGGTCTTTGTTCTCTCTCGTCACGCTCTCATGTTACCTGAATTCTAATCACTACCTGACCGGGAAAAATGCAAAATGTCACGTGACTCTGATCCGAGCCAGGTGAGGTAGAAAGAAATCACAACAGTCTCACTTGAACGTGTTGATTGGGGATGATTGCCAATTATATGTGTGGTAGTGTGTATTTTTAATAATTATTAATATTTTTGCTAACTTTAGTTTTCCTATTTAGAATCTATTTAGACTTTGTAAATTATTTATTTTCTTTTTTGCGCAACTTAATTATTTTCCAATTCATAATTTCCCGCCTTTTTCTTACTTTGAAGTCTCGCTGTACGTTACCGGTCATTTAAATTTCATTGGTCACTTTAATTGTTTTACCTATTCCTTTGTTATATTTGAACTACCTGGCGGAGAGTAAACACCATGATTGTATTGTTGATTCCACTATTTTCCATACTTTTGAGATCGACTATGTAATTGTAAGTACTTATGATTTATATTTATTAGCATTATATCATACGATCTTTTTGATGTATTTTACGTGATTTTATTAATTATTGACCACTTAGCTCGAGTGAGATCAAACCCCCATTCCCCGTTGAGAATAGATTTGTAATGAATTATTTTGAGAGAATATTTCCATAAATTCTTCTATTTTATATTTTTATAATTCCCGTAAACGTAATATGAATTCCCGTTATACGGATCCTGAATTATTTGTATTTTACCATAAATGAATTCTATGGAGTATTAGAATTATTCCTATCCTTAGTTGTATTATTATTTATTTAGGTCTGTCCAGAGTCTTCTGTATGTAGTCTGTACGTACGTCAGTCGTCACGTCCATATGTCTGGTCCTGTTGAATTAACAGGTATTATTATTATTGTCATTATTTTCTATGTCGTATTGATTATAAAGTGTATTGTGATTGATATTGTTTGAATAGATTATGAATGTAATTCTATTTTTCCAATTTATACATTTTTGCTACTACGATTACGATGTAATGTATGATGATTGAAATATTTTTGATACTGGTGTAAGAGAGATAACTCTTATATTTTTTAAGACTAGAATCAGATCGAAGTTATATTTTTTAAAGTAATGAAATGAAATGATTTAAATTAATTTATTTATTGAATTATCTATTGTAAATTTATCCAAAGTATTTATGATTGTTATTGTACTTTGTAGGTTCCCATGCATACATTCACCGTTTTGAATAAATGTCAGTGAAACCGATCATCAGACTGAGTGTGTTTTATTGTATTGAACCAGGCCAGAAGTCGGACTTCTCTACTTGACTCTCTGCTACAAAATGGCGCCCACGTAGGAACTTCTGGTGCCATCCTGGAAGGATTTCTGATGATTTGCAACCTCTGGAAGACGAGAAACATTATTTCCGGATTTCGAGCTGTGAATGATGTCCGTTTTGGGTTCCGTATCGCACCGACCGGAAATACCTTTGACGAAGTGAAAGTGTCGATTCTCGATTTGCCATTGACTATATTTTCGCGATTTACCGGTCGCACAGACATTTGAAATAAACTTTTAAGGTAACATTAACATTCTTGTGTCCTGTTTGATTTGACATTCACGCCATTCCCTGTGAAACCCTGTTTTTCGTGGTGAAAACTTTGACTTTAGTGTATCAGCTGTTCGTCATCTACCCTACCTGTCTACTCAGAGACAATTTATTTGGACTGAGATATTTTGCTATTACTCATGATCATATTTACTTACCTGAATGACATTTGATGCATTTATTTATTGATTTATTGCATAGCTACCTCTCATATTTTATGAACATTTAGTACTTGTGGTAGATAGACAATATTGATATGATGTTTACACTTGTACATGCAGGTATACTATACTAGTTGACTCTCATAGAGGTACGATATTGCTATAGTCATATTGATTCATATTATTTAGTCATTTTGTCTGAATGCGTATTATCATTCGGTATATTTTTACACTCGTATTGTTCACCATGTCTACCGGTAAACCCGAATTTTCCTCGGAAGACATAAAAGGTATAGTTACTTACTTTAAGGAGTTAGGTTTGAAACCTGAACTACAATCATCTGCAGAATTTCAAGATTCTCTTGTTAAGTATGTCACCGATCTGCAACAGGTAAAGACTGACCCGGACAAAGAGGCAGGCGATACTAATGCCAACTCAGGACAGGGTGCTACAGGTACCGGTAAACAGAAGACCCCATCATATTTTCCAAAGATATCTACTTTCTCTGGTGAAGGTAAGCAGGACGTCGCCTTTGAAGTTTGGAAGTATGAGGTCCAGTGTTTGGTAAATGATGGTTTTAACGAAGCAACTATATCTCTTGCCATCCGTCGCTCATTACGAGAGGAAGCTAGTGCCTGTGCTGTGCGTCTAGGAGCTGGTGCCAAGGTAGCTGACATTATTAAAGCCCTTAATGATGTATTTGGTTCACTGGAACGTGGTGAGAGCATCATGGAACAATTTTATAGTGCTCATCAGAAGAAGGATGAAGATTCCATGAAGTGGGGATGTAGGATAGAGGAAATCATGCGGAAAGCCGTAGAAAAAGGGCTAGTACCTAAAGTCGATCACCGCATAAAATTACGTGAAAGGTACTGGAGTGGTTTATGCCAGTGGCTCAAAGACATTACTGGGCATAAATTTGACACAATCAAGGATTTTGAGCAACTCCGCAGAGAGGTACGACTCATTGAGAAGGACCATGAGAAGAAATCTACACCTCATATGGTTATGGCTTCTACCTCAGATGAATCTTCACCAAACTCGGATATGGCTGAACTAAAGGGTATTATCAACCAATTAGCCACAAAGGTTGATGGTATACAGCAACAACAAGAGCAGCTAGTTAGTCGTTATCAGCATCCTAGGGGTAATGGTCAACGTAACTATCGTGGTAGAGGTCAAGGTCAACGCAACCAGTATCCAAATTTTCAACGACAAGGTCAAGGATACAATCAGCAGTTCCAGTCCCGTCAACAATTTGGACAGCCCCATCAGCAACCTGTACAGCAATCACTAGGTCAAGGTCAAGCAGCCTATCCTCAGCAAGTTGGTTACTATGGCAACAGTGACACAGCTTCCTATGAAGAACCAACATGTTTTCGATGTGGTCAAAAAGGTCACCTTCAGAGAGGCTGCCGTGTACTACTTGATCATTCCAAGCGTGGAAGGCAGTTAAACTTCAACAGTCCTGGGTCAAGGGGCAGACGCTAGGGCGACAAAGCAGGGAGAGCCCCAAGAGGGATATTGAATTAGTTGGCCAATCTACTGAAGTCACAGTTACTATAGAGGGAAATGAGATTCCAGCATTATTGGACACAGGGTCAACTATTTCTACTATTAGTCACCATTTTTACACTACTTACCTTAGTCACCTAGATTTACATCCTCTCACAGATATCTTAAATGTGGAATGCGCCAATGGTGAAATGTTACCATATTATGGTTATATCGAGGTCAAAGTTCAAGGACAAGGATTACCTTGCGATCAAAGTACACCTTACTTATTTCTCATAGTACCCGATAGTTCCTACAATAAAACAGTTCCCGTCCTTTTAGGTACTAATGTACTTTGTCATATTATGGATGATATAAAGGAACAATATGGCCATCAATTCCTACAACGAGCCAATTTATATACACCTTGGTATTTAGCATTTAGGACAGTTATTCTGAGAGATAAGGCTCTACAGCGTTCCAACAACAGGTTAGCCATTGTGAAGTGTGCATCAACCAAGCCTATTATTATACCTCCAAACAGCAGTGTACAAATTGATGGATACCTAGACAAAGTGGTCCCATACACCAGTACACCAGCAATTCTCCATATGACTCCTTACTCAGTACTCACGGAGAATTTGGATCTTTCACCTTCCTTAATACAGTATGATCCTCACACCAAGGACCCAGTGGTAGTCACCATAGACAACATTACTACTGCAACTGTAAATGTACAGCCCAGAGCAGTTCTATGTGAACTACAGCCTGTAACCATAGAACAGGAGGCTCCTATTGTGAAGAATGACACGCCTAGTCCTAGTAGTGTTCTTGACTCTACTAATATTGAAAGGGATGGTATCACTAGTGAGCAGTATGAGGCTGGTTGTCATCTTTTGAGGCAATTTGAAGATGTTTTCTCCAAATCACCTACCGATATAGGTCACACCGACATGGTACAACACCGTATTGAACTCCATGACGATCGACCCTTCAAGCAGCGTGCTAGAACCATTCCTCCAGCCATGTTCACTGAAGTAAAGGAACACTTACAGCAACTGCTTGACGCTGGCATTATCCGAAAATCACAGTCACCATGGTCGAGTAATGTCGTGTTATGTAGGAAGAATAAAGCCTACGCTCACGCAGCAAGATACGCCCGTTGGGATTTTTTTCACAACACCAAAATATTTAAGTCCCATAACTCCATAAGGACAAATTGGATGAACCTAGCTTAAAATCGAAAGGCGGCTTCCTCTTCAAAGTCTGATCAAAATGTACATATATCATGAAAATCTGTAGACACATATTCAAGTTATTGCGTTCCATGCACCTATATTTTGCCCTTAGCTTAACATGTATGTGCATATAACCCCCCCCCCCATTACACATAATTTCTGGATTATGTGACAAAAAATTGAAGAACCCCTTATATATGTGAAAGAACATCCTTTCTACTTGAAGTATACAAAATTTCAAAACATTTCAACCAGAAATAGATTTTTAAATAATTTTTAACTATTTTAGTATATTTTCACTGTATTTTAAAATATCTAAGTCCAATAACTCTGTAACGACATATCGAATGAACCTGAAAATCGAAAGGCGGCTTCCTCTCCACAGTCCAATCAAAATGTATGAATATCATGAAAATCCGTTGACGCATATTCAAGTTATTGCGTTCCATGCGCCTATATTTTGCCCATAGCTTAACATGTATGTGCATATAACCCCCCCCCCCTTCCTATTACACACAATATCTCGCTTATGCGACCAAAAAATTAAAAACCCGTTACATATGTCAAAGAGCATCCTTTCTACCTTAAGTATACAAAATTTCAAAACATTTCGACCAGAAATAGATTTTTAAATAATTTTTAACTATTTTAGTATATTTTCACTGTATTTTAAAATGTCTAAGTCCCATAACTCTGTAACGACATATCGAATGAACCTGAAAATCGAAAGGCGGCTTCCTCTCCACAGTCCAATCAAAATGTATGAATATCATGAAAATCCGTTGACGCATATTCAAGTTATTGCGTTCCATGCGCCTATATTTTGCCCTTAGCTTAACATGTATGTGCATATAACCCACCCCTCCCCCCTTCCTATTACACACAATATCTCGGTTATGCGACAAAAAAATTAAAAACCCGTTACATATGTCAAAGAACATCCTTCCTACATGAAGTATACAAAATTTCAAAACATTTCAACCAGAAATAGATTTTTAAATAATTTTTAAATATTTTAGTATATTTTCACTGTATTTTAAAAATCTAAGTCCCATAACTCTGTAACGACATATCGAATAAACCTGAAAATCGAAAGGCGGCTTCCTCTCCACAGTCCAATCATAATGTATGAATATCATGAAAATCCGTTGACGCATATTCAAGTTATCGCGTTCCATGCGCCTATATTTTGCCCTTAGCTTAAAATGTATGTGCATATAACCCACCCACCCTTCCCATTACACACAATATCTCGGTTATGCGACAAAAAAATTAAAAACCCGTTACATATGTCAAAGAACATCCTTTCTACTTGAAGTATACCAAATTTCAAAACATTTCGACCAGAAATAGATTTTTAAATAATTTTTAAATATTTTAGTATATTTTCACTGTATTTTAAAAATCTAAGTCCCATAACTCTGTAACGACAAATCGGATGAACCTGAAAATCGAAAGGCGGCTTCCTCTCCTCAGTCTGATCACTATGTATAAATTTCATAAAAATCCGTTGACGCGTATTCAAGTTATTGCGTTCCATAGGCGGACGGACAGACGGACAGACGGACGGACGGACAGACGGACAGACGGACAGACGGACAGACGGACGGACTTCGCCATACCATAATACGTCCCGTCAAATGACGGGCGTATAAAAACGGAGAACTACGAATGTGCGTCGACTATCGCCAGTTAAACCAGCGCACTAAGAAGGACTCATATGCCTTGCCTAGAGTCGAAGACATACTTGCAGCCCTCGGTGGAAATCGCTACTTCACCATACTAGATATGAAAAGCGGTTATCACCAAATAGAGTTACATCCGGATCATAAGGAGCGATCTGCTTTTACTGTGGGGCCCTTAGGCTTCTTTGAGTACCACCGTCTACCATTCGGCTTGGTAAATGCGCCGGCCACATATCAACGCTTGATGGAGCGAGTATTTGATGGTCTACACCTCCATATATGTTACATATTCTTAGACGATGTTTTAATCTTTTCAAAGACGTTCGAGGAACATTTAGAACGCTTAGAACAGGTGTTAGAACGTTTGCGTTCCGTCAATTTGAAATTAGCGCCCAAAAAGTGTGAATTTTTCAGAGGAAAAGTCAAGTACGTTGGTAACCTTGTATCTGAAAGAGGTATTGAACCGGATCCCGCAAAGATTGACAAGGTTAAGAACTGGCCCAAACCTCGCAACTCGGATGAAGTCCGACAGTTTTTAGGATTTGTGGGGTACTATAGACGTTTTATTAAAGGATTCTCGTCTATTGCCAGACCACTCAATGATCTACTCCCACCCACACGCACTAAGAAAGGTGTGCGGACCAAGAAGCCGACGATCGAGTGGAAATGGGAACAGGAACAAGAAGATTCCTTTAACGCTTTGCGTGAAAAATTAGTGACGTACCCAGTTCTCGGTTACCCAGATTTTAACTTACCGTTTGAATTGCATTGTGACGCTTCCATGAGCAGCTTAGGTGCCGTGTTGTACCAGACGCAAGATGGTGTACAACGTGTCATTGCGTATGCCAGTCGCAGTTTGACCAAAAGCGAACGCAACTATCCCGTTCACAAACTTGAGTTTCTGGCTATGAAATGGGCCATCACGGACAAGTTTTATGATTTTCTGTACGGAAACAAATTTGCTGTTTTTACGGACAACAATCCGTTGACTTACGTTCTGACAACCGCAAAATTGGATGCAACGGGTCAACGTTGGATTGCGGCGTTAGCTCCATTCAACTTCAGCATAACTTACCGAAATGGTCGTAAAAATATTGACGCTGACGCTTTGTCCCGTATTCCTCTACGTATTAACCCAGAATCTGTACAGAGTATTTGCCAGTCTGTTACTACTCCTTCCTCTGAGAATGTACTTACTGATGACGTCATCGATCAGCAGATTTCAGACATTGGTACAGATATTGATCTACAAACAGCCCAGGAACAAGATCCTGTCATTAGCTTTTGGAGGAATTGCGTCACTGATAAATTCAAACCTTTGAAACAGAACCTTCCATATGAGCAAAGGTCTCAACATTTGCTTCTGCTCAGAAATTTTGACCGTCTTTCCATAAAGAGTGGATTGTTAGTGAGGGAGAACAGTAACGATAACTCCTCTGGACCACAAGTTATCTTACCGTATAGCTGTAGAGACATTGCCATGAAGTATGCGCATGACAACATCGGCCATCCCGGTAGGGATAAAACTTTCCACCTTATCCACGATCGCTTCCTCTGGAGTGGAATGTCCGTTGACGTTAGTGACTAAATTAGTCATTGTAAGAGATGTCTTTTGTATAAAACACGACCTGAGAGAGCACCATTGACTAGCATTCATACTTACCATCCTATGGAACTCATTTGTATTGATTACCTTACCTTAGAACCATCCAAGGGAAACATCTCCAATATACTTGTCATCACGGACCATTTTACGCGTTATGCCCAGGCGATCCCTACTAAAAATCAGACAGCCCGAACAACAGCCGAAGCTTTATTTAAACATTTTATCGTTCATTATGGCATCCCTGGAAAGATCCACAGCGACCAAGGTGCGCAATTTGAGGGTAAAGTCATCGCAGAGTTATGCAACATCTTAGATATCCGAAAATCCCGAAGCTCACCGTATCACCCAATGGGCAACGGAGCCTGTGAGCGGTTCAACCGTACTCTTATCGGCATGTTAGGGACCTTAGAGAAAGAACAAAAGGCCGATTGGAAAACCTATGTTGCACCTTTAGTACATGCGTATAACAGCATGCGGCAAGAATCAACCGGATATCCACCCTTTTACCTCATGTTCGGACGATATCCACGATTACCTAATGACTTAGCTTTTGGTCTCGACCGTGTGAGGGAATCTCCGAAAGAATCGAGATCTAAATATGTGGAAACGGTTCGTCGCAAACTGGAAAAGGCTTACGAGATGGCTCGAAATTCGTCGGAAAGAGCGAAAGAACGCCAAAAAGATTTCTACGACATCAAAGCCAAAGGCGCTGTCATCGATATTGGCGACGAAGTACTTGTCAAAATTGTTTCCTTTGACGGCAAACATAAATTGAGCAACAAATGGGAGGATGCTACTTACCTCGTTTTAGACAAACCAAACAGAGATATTCCTGTTTATGTAGTTCAGCGAAAAGACGGACAGGGAAGAAAACGCACACTACATCGGAATTTACTTCTACCTTTACGATCTAGAGTTGAAGCACCCAGAATTTTACCTACCATCCATCCTAAACCCGCACCCCGGAAGTCGAAGCCGGAACCGGAAGTCACTCGACGCGCAACTACACAGCGTGCGAGAAGAGGACCCCCGAGAACCGAAATTGAATCTAGTAGTGATTCCGAGAATGATTACACAGGCGAGTACTTACAGATAGAGAGTACGAGGCCAGCGTCTGTCGAATCTCACATATTTAATGCTGCAGCTGATAGAGAGGGAACAGATACCAACATTGGTGATGGACCTGATCCCACTCATAGGATTGAATCTTCCCGTCGTGAACAACCTGATTCTGACGACGACACTCTCGACGAGAATCCCGTCGACGATATTCGTGTGTCCCAGCGTCAACCAGATGACGAGAGAAGTGAAGATGATAATGAAGATGATGATGATACGGGTTTAGCCATCCAAACTAGAAAATCCAGTAGAACCACCCGGAGACCACTGTGGATGAACAGTGGGGATTTCATTCTTCAACATAGTGTTATACCCGACTGGAAATTAAGAGCCGATTACTTACAGAATTTAGTGAAATCGGGTGTTTTGCGAAATTCCGATACAATTACCGCTACGCTCATGAAAATTATAGCCGACAAATAGACAATTGTCATTGACATATTCTGTGTGCGTGACCTTGAAATAAATTCGCATATTATTCCATTTTGCTATATGTTGCATTTTTATATTCCCCTTACTCTTCGTATTCATTATTTACATGTATTTTGATACATTTTCATCATGGTTCCATGTATTGTGAAACTATGTGTGATACAGATTTTTGTCACATATTGTATGACTACGATTTTTGCTATTCACGTGTTGTATTTGAATGACGAGGACGTCATTTTCATGTCGGGGGGAGTATGTGGTAGTGTGTATTTTTAATAATTATTAATATTTTTGCTAACTTTAGTTTTCCTATTTAGAATCTATTTAGACTTTGTAAATTATTTATTTTCTTTTTTGCGCAACTTAATTATTTTCCAATTCATAATTTCCCGCCTTTTTCTTACTTTGAAGTCTCGCTGTACGTTACCGGTCATTTAAATTTCATTGGTCACTTTAATTGTTTTACCTATTCCTTTGTTATATTTGAACTACCTGGCGGAGAGTAAACACCATGATTGTATTGTTGATTCCACTATTTTCCATACTTTTGAGATCGACTATGTAATTGTAAGTACTTATGATTTATATTTATTAGCATTATATCATACGATCTTTTTGATGTATTTTACGTGATTTTATTAATTATTGACCACTTAGCTCGAGTGAGATCAAACCCCCCATTCCCCGTTGAGAATAGATTTGTAATGAATTATTTTGAGAGAATATTTCCATAAATTCTTCTATTTTATATTTTTATAATTCCCGTAAACGTAATATGAATTCCCGTTATACGGATCCTGAATTATTTGTATTTTACCATAAATGAATTCTATGGAGTATTAGAATTATTCCTATCCTTAGTTGTATTATTATTTATTTAGGTCTGTCCAGAGTCTTCTGTATGTAGTCTGTACGTACGTCAGTCGTCACGTCCATATGTCTGGTCCTGTTGAATTAACAGGTATTATTATTATTGTCATTATTTTCTATGTCGTATTGATTATAAAGTGTATTGTGATTGATATTGTTTGAATAGATTATGAATGTAATTCTATTTTTCCAATTTATACATTTTTGCTACTACGATTACGATGTAATGTATGATGATTGAAATATTTTTGATACTGGTGTAAGAGAGATAACTCTTATATTTTTTAAGACTAGAATCAGATCGAAGTTATATTTTTTAAAGTAATGAAATGAAATGATTTAAATTAATTTATTTATTGAATTATCTATTGTAAATTTATCCAAAGTATTTATGATTGTTATTGTACTTTGTAGGTTCCCATGCATACATTCACCGTTTTGAATAAATGTCAGTGAAACCGATCATCAGACTGAGTGTGTTTTATTGTATTGAACCAGGCCAGAAGTCGGACTTCTCTACTTGACTCTCTGCTACATATGTGTAATCATGGGTGAAATCTGTAATGTCAGAGGAGTACATTTTTTTTAAATGTTTATTTATTTAAATAATATTTTCAAAAAGTAAAAATATCGTTAAAATTATTTGTACAAATTTGCAACAAATAATAAAACTATTTTGCAATTTTTGTCAGCATTTCTCTTATACGATCATTGCATTGGGCGGACGGTATTTTTTTTCTGGAGAGGGCCGAGCTTGCGGGGTAACCCTCGGAATCATGCGCGGATCTAGCGGGGGGACCGGGTCTATAACCCCCCCCCCCTTTTTTTTTTGCCTATTTCAAAGGGACGGTGTCCCTGAAAATTAATTAATTTTACAAAATTTCGGAATTCAAAATTTTTCTTTCCATATGAAGTGTATAAATTTTGAGGCGAATCTAACGAATACATTCGCAGTTACTTGGGGTGCGCAGCTCTAATTCATTTCACTGGCGTCACCTACCATGTATTGAGTTTTTACAATAGAGGTATACGGAGTTTTCATTATATTAGGGTCGTTATACTGCATATTTTCAACTATAACTTTTTATGACTCTTTTTTCCTCTATCTAGACCCTTTGGAATAAATTTTACGTTTTCATTAAAATTTATTTTAAGGGACACTGTATCTTTAACGAAAAATTACCCCTTTTCAGACTTAAATTGGGCTCGCTACGCTCGACATGCAATATTAATTATATAATACATATATTATTGGTACATGTAGTGCTTACATTTTTGTATTGTTTTCATGGTGACTGTATATATATTTTTTTATTTCTTTTTTTTTTTTTTTACTAAATACGGTTAGTTCATTCAGCACTAAGATTTTATACAAAAGTAGAACTTTATGCATTTTTCAAATGTAGCAATTTATAGACAATCGGATATAAATTAAAATATCCGTTTTTAATGTATTGTTAATTTAGTCATTTGTTAGGTGTTATTGTTGTGACGCGACTTTAACCCCCCCCCTTCTTCCCTCGAGTGACAATAGGGGGACGATCATTTGATCCTGAGGGGTGGGGGGACTGGCGATTTTTTCGGGTCAGATTATTTATTTTCAACGCAAGGCCGGCCGTATTATTTATTTTCCAGTAACTCAAGGTCAGAATATTTATTTACAACATTAATAATCCTGACTAGCACACACTTACCCTGGATATGTCAACTAAAATGTCATCAATTAAATACATTAATGTGCAAGACTTTCTTAGCCAGCGAATCATCTGCATATTCTAAATTGAGTTTTTACAGCACATTGGGAGAGGGATATCCGTTCGCCCGAAATATTTTTTAGTGTAAGGCGAGCGAAGCGAGCGTAGAAATTTTGGTCTTGTTGCATGTGAAGCAAGCTGAAAAGTGGCTTAGTGAATGGCGAGCGAAGCGAGCAGAAATTTGGATTTTGAACACATATGTGGGCCAGAATATTTATTTCTGCAACAAAGAGGGTCTAATTATCTATTTTCAACATTTTCTGGGTCAGAATATTTATTTCCACCCCACCCCCCTCAGGATTGAATGATCGTCCCCTAGCCTACAACTTCCAAAGGTCAAAGGTTACTAACTTGCCTTATTTCATCGCATGATGTAAAGATTATGACAAGTTGAAATTGGAACTTGAAACTTATTTCATCTGAAAGAATTCTATTATGCCCCCAAAATAAAAGATTCGGGGGCATATTGTTTTCTCTGTCTGTCTGTCTGTCCGAAAAACTTTAACATTGGGCATAACTTTTCCCGGAATCTGCAGGGATCATTTTGGGGTGCGATTTTGCGAGATTCTCGCATCTTTTTCTAAAAAATCGCATTGATTTTACTTAGATGCGAGAATTCTCGCACACATCAACATCAAGTCTTTATCTTGAATCTTCATCGCAAGAACGTTTTTTGTCCAAATGTTTTTCTAGGCATTTTATGTCCTGGAGATCGATAATAAAATGGCAGTGTCGTGTCTGCAAAAACAAATTTACCCATGAACTGACCACGTAAGTTATTTTTACGGACGAACGCATACACAAGTACCTGTACATAGATAAGATACGTACTAAGTGGACAATAGAGATTTAAATTTCAGGCGCAGAAGAGGATAAAAAAGTATGTCGGAGAAAAATCAATATTTTATCATTATGGTAATAGACAAGAATCTTCAATCTTCAAAAACCGAAAATAGACACCGTAGAATAATGTGCACAGGCAGCAGCCAGAATAATCCCTGGAATCAAAGGTTCGGGGGCGTATAGGTTCTGGTCGATCTTTCTGTGTGTTTGTCTGTAAGGGTGTGTGTGTGTGTGTTTGTCTGTTTGTTTGTCCGTCTTTCTTTTGTATTATTTTTTAATAAAATGCCAAATTGACCTTTCGTATATTAAGTACTATTGAAGTTCTGCTTGATGCTCTTTCTGGTATTCGGCGAATCCGGATAAATTGCTATCGATTCCGACCTTGAATGTTATGCATGAGAAAATTGTCACATGACCACATATTTTGTACAAACGAACACTCAGGTACTTTCAATGACGTCATATTAGTGTTGTGGCTTTATTTTGATGATACTTTTATCGGGTTTTATTTGATGAACATGAATGCAAAGGGGTAGGGGCAAAAGTGACCGTATTTGGCCCCATTATTTAGAAAATTCATTTTTTTTCTTCTTCTTCTTCCATATGCTTCTTGTAAACATGAAAAGTACTTATTTTATATTATTTCTCGATAATCCTATTTTTTAGGGCAAAACATTGAAAATTCAGCTCTATTACATGACTTCACAATAGAAATTAAGATTTTCCGCCAATAGACAACATGATGGACAAGCATTCTTTCAACTGTATGTCCCAGAGCAAGCGCATATAACAAGTTCAAACTTTTATGGGAAATTCCTTTTCAAATTGCAAATGTACATGCAAAACAAAAATAGTACTAGTAGTGAAATGATAGGAGATTGGATTCCAACACTTACATCTAGTAAATGTTACATGCACTTGCTCTATGTACAATCATTTACTAAGTTTTGGAATCCAATCTCCTTTCATTTCACTACTAGTACTACTATCAGTAAGAATGTCAAATTTTGACGGGAAATATCTCTCACATAAATTTAGAATATCTATTTTCGACACTAATACTGTAAATATACATATCTCAACAATTATTTGAAATGTGGAAATCAATATATAAGAAAACAATTTTTGAAAATCGCAAAAATTGGGGCCAAAAACAGCTGATTTTGCCTCTTCCCCTTTTTATGGCTGAACATTTCCTTTCCGTACGTCTAAATTTTGAAGAAATCTATCATACCTACCAGGGTTTTTGTGCACAGTCCATCTAAAGCTCACGAAGACTGGGTACATTTTAATATGGATTCTCTGTAAAAACCTAAAACAGCTAGCCACGGCATGTCATAGATTTTGATGAAACTTTCTGTAATTATCAAACTTAATATAAAAACAATGAAAACAAACCATATTGTTATATTTGAACAACGGTTGCCATGGTAACGGGGTCAATCTATTTGACACCCCCATAGATATGAGAGATAAGACATATTGTGGCATTCTGTTGCTATGGAAACCATGGTCAAAATTTACTTTATGAACACAAAAACTTTTCTTTGTAAGTTCAACTCTAACAAGAATAACTTTTTCGGGGGAGGGGGTTATCAGGTAGTTGTTGATATTCAGTCAAATTATGTGAAAAGTTAGCAAAAATAAGGTCTAATTTTAGGGTCATTTTTTGCCTGTTTTTGATTATTTTGAAGGTTGAAATCCATTATTTGGTAAATGTAATGGGTATTCAACATCACCTTTCCGAAATAAATGTCTATAGCTGGAAAAAATCAAGAAATAAAATTTATGGTGAAACTCACCATTTTGTCATGAATGCCAATCAAAATCCGTTGCTATAGCAACTTGGAATCCATTTTACCATATACCGCATATTTAAAAACATTGTTTTTCCTCATGTTTGAGTCCTATGATTATGAAATAGCATACCTGTATACAAATTATATTTATCATTATCAATTGACCTTCAAATCATTTCAAGGTCATCTGTCCAAATCTCAAGGTCATTTCTAATTTTAGACTTAAATTAAGACAAAAATCAGGATTTCCAATTAATTTAAATTGCATGATTTCTCTAACATATTTCATTAGATATTTTGATTTTCAATATTTACAGTTGAACAACCGATCAAAAGAAGTAGAATTTATCACAATTTTGTTAAATTGTATTTCACTTCTATGTATGACATACTTTCAAAAGAGCATAAAATTGAGATTTTCTAAAATATTCTCGTAAAATATGTGACATGTTTTGGGGTCTTCCTTGGACTTTGATTAATGTGATACTCAATCCCAACAAATAATACATTTATCAAACTTTTACCGATAATTGATTGTTTTGCCAAGGTTCCATACTGTTTACTGTTAATCATGTCTCTTTTTAGTGAAAAACCACAAAATTTGGCCTGAAAATAGCAAACATTTTTCAATGACCTTGAACATTGAGCAAATGACCTTGACATTTTCTCAAGGTCATGATAGCATCAAATGGTCTTTAATACATCTACATAACAAGTTTTGTAACGATAGCAGGCATACATCTGTAGAAATTAGCTTTTTACTTATGATAGGTATTTACACATTCGTACAAAATGTTGTCATGGTAACCTATTGCAAAGGCATGTAAACAGAAAAACCTTACTTCTAGATAAATTTCCTTCGATTCCCATGAATTCCTAGGATAATACTCTTCAGGAAATAGTCAACTGTATTCCAAATCTTGTGCAATTGCATTATTACTCTTGTCAAAAGTAAGTAAAATATAGGTAAAATAAGGCCTAAATTGGCCGAAAATGGCTCATTTTGAATAAGCAATTTTTCTTGAAATTGAAGCAAATTTACATGACGCACAGAAAGAAGGAGCATCGAAAAGTCAAATTGTATCAACTTAAGAGGATTTAAATAATCTTTTCTGAAAATTACATATACATTCTACTTTTGTTTCCATGGTAACGGGATGCATAAAAATGCCTTGGTTAAAGTTGTTTTATACAAAACCTTGGTTACCATGGCAACGGAACGTCGGAGAAAAAATATGGAAGGTCAATTCGTTCTGAGAACATCATATTTACCTTATACATAAAAAATATCCAAAATCTGAGACATGTCGTGGCCAAACATGTCTGATTTTTTAGGTTTTTACATAGAATCCATATTAAGTTATTTTGTCAGCGTTTAGGGTAATATCTTATGAAAATGGGGTACGAAATTTCTTGTTTCGAAATAGTTCAAACAATTTATATGGTCATTCCAATAAATCGTTAAAATTCTGAACATCAATTTTTATAGCCTTTCCCATATATCAATGTCCGGGATCCGTTCGCCATGAATTGATGATGAAGATTTGACAGTCATGTTTCTTTCCGGCATGTTCTAACAGTGGTTCAAGGGGGGGAGGGGCGTAGGGGGCGTTAATTGTCCAGTCATGGGTAAAACTATCATTTTCGATCAAAAGATAATAAATATTAGTGAATATTAACTACCTGCTTGTAAATATAATTGTTTTATGCATCAATTTTCATTGTTAAATCAATAACAGTCATGAAAATTGGTCCTAAAATGCAGAAAGTCAAGAGCTATGGGGGGGGGAAGCTTAGGCGGTCCCCAGACCCTTCGCCAATTCTTTAGCCCCCCCCCCCCCCCACATTTAACAGCTGGATACGCCACTGTCATAGGTAACAGAAGTAGAGTATAAGACCTCTGAATTCAACATGAATTCTAAGGTAACATAAGTAGAGTATAAGACCTCTGAATTTAATATGAACTCTAAGGTAATTAACATAAGTAGAGTATAAGACCTCTGAATTCAACATGAACTCTAAGGTAACATAAGGTAAGGTAGAGTATAAGACCTCTGAATTCAACATGAACTCTTAGGTTACATCAGTAGAGTATAAGACCTATGAATTTTACATGAACTCTAAGGTAATATAAGTAGAGTATAAGACCTTTGAATTTAACATGAACTCTAAGTTAACAGAAGTAGAGTATAAGACTTCTGAATTTTACATGAACTCTAAGTTAACATAAGTAGAGTATAAGACCTCTGAATTTTACATGAACTCTAACGTAACATAAGAGTATAAGACCTCTGAATTTAACATGAACTCTAAGGTAACATAAGTAGAGTATAAGACCTCTGAATTTTACATGAACTCTAAGGTAACATAAGTAGAGTATAAGACCTCTGAATTTAAAGCTGAACTAAGTCTTTAAAAAACCCATGACGTAGTAAATTTTTTTAGGGAACGGAAATTGTTAGAAGTGAAACTAACAATCTCCGTCCCCTAGCTATAAATACACTTGGTCATGTGTTGATTTGAACTTTCCCCCTGATGACGTTTTGCATACTAATGTATCGTGACCCAAAATCCACTACCTCGAGTACTCGAGCGGTATATAAAGAAGCCTGGACGTGTGGACATTGTCATTTGTATGAGATGTCGTCTACCTGTAAAGATGAGTTAAGAAATTAGTAAATTGCATAGAAAATCATACATTAAAATATATAATTTTCAAATAAGAATAAAATTATTTTCTCATATATAGTTATAATGAATGAGATCTGCCCCGGGTACGTGATAGAGGGAGGGGAACTCGGGGGACGGGAGTTGGAGGGGGGGGGGGGGGGTTCCGGTACATGTTTCACATATACAGCACCTCCAAAAGAAATTATGGCGTATGTATTATGATATATACAAGTACTATGTTTAAAAATCAAAATTAAGGTAAAGATTGGAAACGTTTGGGGGGGGGGGATTTGCTACAAGTAAATCATCATGAAATGTAGTAAATAACAAATGATCATTTACAAAGATAACATGATCACAATGCATATGCATGTAGGGAACTCAATGTTTCAAAATTTGGACAGATCAAGAGGGTTTGGGGTTGGGGGGATCGAATGGTAGCCCAAAATCAAAGCGTTGAAATAAAATATATGAAGCGAAATATTATTTGCTTGTAATTTACATAATAGATCCGGACGAAAAAAGATCTGGGAAAAAGAAGCGTTGTGAGGTTTCGAGTTCGCGGGGGGGGGGGGGGGAGGTGCGCGTTACAGGGAGGAAGTAATGCATACTCCAAATGTAATTCAAAATTACACTCTTTTACATAGTGAAATGCTTCTTAGCTATGTCTGCCTATAAAATAGTCATTTTCAGTATAGCTGTATCTTACACAATTACATAAATACACTTAGTGACCCACATTATATATTTACATTGTACCTGTTTACTAAACGTCTAAAATACAAAAATTTCCTGATTTCAAAATTTATTTTTAAGAAGTCCATTGTCTCAATCTTCTAAAATTATTACAGAATAAAAAACTGCACATTGCATGGTTTTACTTACATGTTGATAAAGCAAATACAATCCTATATTACAAATGATCGGTACACATGTTACCATTTTACACGCATGTGAAAAAACCGCGTGTTCGATTAGAGCTTTAGTAATACTTGTCTTGTAAATAATAAGTAAGATCACAATTTCGTTATCCTAATATTCTATGTTTGGAACAAAATAAGGAGTGATACATCTAAATCAAAGTGGCTCATATTTTGATGATACAGAATTAAAGCGATCTATACATTTTCCAGGGGGGGGGGGGGGCTGTTTCCAAGTCGTCGCTGTCAGTGTGTAGGTGGGGTGTCCCCATATGGGCATATATATGGTTAGTAGTAAAATTCTACTTGAAAACGGAAAAAAACCCAGCAATTTTAGACAAATCACAAGAATGACGGGGAGGGCCCCCATAGTTTGTGGGGTTTGAAAGTATTTTCTGAAAGTATAAAGGCCCTACTCAAGAATGAATTTGATTTACATGTACACTTTACCAACTCAGGTATTTCGTGGAAATTTTGGGTTAAAAATAACAAATTTTATAAAAATGCTGAATTATTTTATTCAATATTTTGGAGTCTTTACATACTTTGGACAATTACTCATATCAAAAGTAGTTAATGAATGTTTTCAGTCATCACATTTCAATTTTGCAAATTGAATCAAATTAAGCAATTCCAACTCAGAGGTATCTTGAAGAAATCGGATCTATATGGGGATACCATATTTCCAAAAAAAAAAAAAAAAAACAAAATTTCCAAAGATAAGTGCAAATATCAAACCTTAACTTTCAAATTACGTTAGTCTACAATATTTTACACATATCTAAAGCTTCAGAATCTGATGTGAATTTGTCCAAAAGACGGTGAAATTATTGAGTTTTTCCTTTTTCAGCGATTTTTGATAAAAATTAATATAGTTTTTACCTCCATTTTTTTTTTCTCGTAACAACGAGATTTTTTTTTCGTAACTTCGAAATTTGTTTCTCGTAACTACGAATTTTTTTTCTCGTAACTACCACAATTTTTCTCGCAACTACGAGTTATGACATGGTACGAAATGGCTTCTGTAGGAAATACACGCTCATGGACTAGAATATTTTATACATATTGGGAGTATTTTATTTTTACTTAGAACCAACAACCTTTTTTATCGTAATGCGATACAAATCCCCTACCGGTATAAATCTGAGACCAATACTGAACTCAATGCATATGCAGACAAGTACCAGTTCGGTATCTGTAATAGTATAAATAAAGAAAAGACAAGAAATCTGAAACTGTAATGAAAATAACAAAGTCAAAGGGTAATAACTCTATTAAAACTAGGTCAGCTTCAGCAAATATTGAACATGATCTATCACAAACCAAAACACAGTTCAACATTTGCGATACATGTAACATTAAAAAAAAGTCTGAATTCTTAAATCTAGGAAAAACTTGAATTTTACTAAGTCCAAGAACAAGAACTCTTGTACAAATAGGTCAATTGAAACTAATTTGAACTTCCTCTGAATTACACCGACATATACATGTATATTCACATACTAGTACCAAAAAGTAGTACAATAGATTCAATAATGAAGAAAAAAAAAACAGAAAAGTTAAAATATTATGAATGTAATATGTACTCTTCGACGTGCAAAAAGGAATCAAGACTAAAACTCTATCTTTATAAATCTAAGATATACTCACATATCAAAACTTATTTCAATATATACAATAAAAGTTTCATAAAATTCGAAAAACTAAGGCACGGTCCATTTGATATTGGGGGGGGGGGGGGGGGGGGGGGCTTTGGGTTTTTTTTTCGAAAAAAATAATTTTGCTCTGAATTTTGATGGAAAAATTAATTTGCTTATGGTGTGTCAGAAAAAAATAATCTTGTTTTCACAAGTAGTCTAAATTTGAAGAATTACCTTAAAATTTCGCTAAAAATTCCTGAAAATTTTACGGCTCGCTTCGTTCGTCACAGTTTTCAATTTATATAAAAAAAATTTTGGTTCGCTTCGCTCGCTGTAGTTTTCTATCAAAACATTAATTTTTAATGGCAAAGATTATACTTGAAAATATCAAAAGAATGCATGTTAATGGGGAAAAGGGGCTTCCTTAGAGGCTTATAAATATGGCCATAGTTTTTTTTCATTTCACAATTATAGTATTACAAAAATGTAATGACCTTTGACCTTTGACCTGACTGTCTGCACAAAAAAGTATATGTCATCGAATGCAAACGATTCGCAATCCGGCCTTACCGCCTTTTGTGGTTTATGATTTATTATCATTATTCAGAGACGAGAAGTTTGATAGAGGAATATGTGATAGCAGACTAGCTTACTTTTGAACTCATTGTTTAAAAACTCGTTGACAAGGTCTAGTGCAATATTGTGTCCAGGTAATCCACTCAGGTTAGCAGTGCTGTTCCATTTGATTTCTTGAGCCAATCTCTCAGGTAGTAGTCCATTCATATCTATATTAACACAAAAAAGATTACTTTCTTTAACGAGATAATGTGCTGATTATGCTCTTGAAAATGACATTCTTTCCATGGAGATCAATTTAATACATAATAAACTAATCCCAACACAACAATTAGTTTAACATAAGAAATTTCATTTTTCGATTTAGGATTAACGCTAATTATGCCCCCGTAATCGGAGATTCAAGGTCATATAGTTTTTGTTCAGTCTGTCTGTCTGTCTGCCTGTCTGTCTAACCTGGGTCATAACTTTTGAAAGGTAAGTGATAGGGCTTTCATATTTCACATGTGCATTCCTTGTGACAAGACCTTTCCATTAATACTAAAAGTTTTGACCTTGTGACCTTTAACCTTGGATTTTGACCTACTTTTGAAAAATGTTATCCTTAGTGATAACATTTGAATGGTAAGTGATAGGGCTTTCATATTTCACATGTGTATTCTTTGTGACAAGACCTTTCAATGGATACCAAAATTCTTTGAGTTTGACCTTTTTTTTGAAAATCTGAGCTTTAGCCTTGACCCCAAAATGTGAATCTACTTTTCAACTGTGTTACTGTCAAAGATGCCAACAGGCCATTCATGTTTCATAAACACAGATTTTATTTTTAGAATTAGAAAATATATAAATTATATTTCAATTTTATCTTTCAGTCAGAATCAGTACAGAATGGTGGATCAGCAATTATTTACAGACACTAACATGATTAATGTAAGTCATAAATGAATTGAGGGGTAGCAAATTTGAGACATTACACCTGTACGTTAACTTGTTAGCAGAAATGAACATTATGACATTACAATGGCCAGCAAAACACTACTTTCACAGATCATTTGATTATTACATAGTAATGAAAAAAAAACTAAGCAAAGTGAAGCCACCCCTCGCCTGGCAACGATATTTATTTATATGCGAAGTCATGCATTTATTTGGCAGTCCCTCAATTGGTTGCAGCCTGAAGGCAATTTGTACTAGATGTTTCCATATTTCATTTGTTAAATTTTAATAGCCTGTCAAATTTTTTAAAAGCTTCATCTTGTTTGATAGTGAGTTTTCTTGATGACTGTTCAAATGAGGTCATGAGTATTTACCTGACAAAAGTCTATGACCTAATATCAAATATTTGTAATGGTTATTATTCCAGAAGTCCACCATATCAACTCTCCAATCAATCATCAAAAAATTGCCATTATTTTCCCTCTCTGCATCTCTTTGGCACATCATTTTAAGCCCCTGCCATACAACTGCTCTGGTATATTCACACACATGGTCTATACTTGATTCTGTAGTTGATTCTGTAACAAAGAATCTTTTTCATTCAATGTTATATATGACTTTTTGTACTTTTTAAGCTTTGAAGATCAAAGAGAGAAGTCAACGTTTCAACCACACACAGTTTGATACAGTATTCTAAGGTACCCTTACAGATTGCAGGTAATATTTATTATGTAATGTTCTGGCATTATAATTTAATAGAAAATGATAATACAATTAATTACACACATGGATACAGAGGTGAGTGATGTGGCCCCCTTGGGCCTCTTGTGTGACATACATGTATATACACTCAAAACAATGAAGTGACATCATATCACTCTAACATTCTAAATTGTAGCATTCATGTCAAGGTGGTGACATTTCATTGTTCAGTGTGTGAAATAATGTATGAAAATATCTGAATGAACATTATTTTGAAATGGGCTGTTTCCAATTTTTTCAATATATTTACAATTCTTAAATGTTGTACCTGTTTCAGAATCGTCTTCCATATAGGGTAAAGTTTCATCTGGATCAACAATTTCGTAAGGAAAAATATCGTCCATGTCAGAGGTGAGGTCACCACAGTAGGGAATGGTTGCATCACTGTCTTCATCATCATCATCATCATTATCAGCATCAGCATCACTTCCATTGGTTTCAAAGTTGTTCAAGTTGTTAACAGATGGACTTTCACCTGAGATGGATCATTTCACAACTATAGGCAAATAACAATTTTATTCAATTGTAGTTTAATAACAAATGTAAATTTAGTCGAATGAATATAATTGAATGGCGAAAAGATCTTTTAAGAAAAGGGTTTGATTTATCCCTGAAATAATTTGATTATTTTTGTAGTGTCGCCCTTTCTTTGTTTGAAAAAAAAGGTAGGATTAAATATAAAAAATTAGAATTAAGAAATAGCTATCTAGCTGTGGTTTATTATCCAGTAATTCCACTCGTCACATGAACCAATCAAATTATCACCGACCCGCAAAGCAGTGAGGTGATAATTTGATTGGTTCATGTGACGAGTGGAATTACTGGACGATAAATCACGGCTAGCTAGTTGTTATTTCTAGTCTAATATAGCACATGAATAGGCAGAGCTTAACACAAAGGAAGTTTGTTGGAGATTTTACACCAGGCGAGTTCTATGGTACATATAGGGAGAAAATTTCAAGACATATCAGAATAAGTATTAGAAAACATTGTAAAATGATATGCAAGACAAATGTGAATGACAGAATCATTGATACCTAAGATTTTAGAATTTTAATGTTAAACAATTTTATTTTCTTCAAATATGTCAGTTCATCTTGTGTTTGTTTTCTTTTTGTCAGAACAAGATAATGTGGATTTCAAGATACCTAAGGATTCTTCACAGGCATCTCTGATGGAGTTGAAGGAGATACGTGGCCAAACTTTGTCTACAACTTGGATGGCAATTCCTTTAATTTCTTGTTGCTTATCCTCCATGGTTTGAAACTTTTCATCCACTGAGAGTACATTTAAGATTTTGCAAACAATCGAGCAAATAAATGCCTCTGTGACGAAATTCCAAAAATCAACTGCATGATTTATGTTGTCGGCCACCTTCTTCTTTACATTATTGAAATGGAATGTATTCCTGATTTGTATGAGTGATCCTAGATCTCCAGTGCTGCGTCCATCATACAACATATTCATTGCATCCTGAAGGGAAAGAATGAGTACAATATGTTACAGTGTTCATGATTTGTCTTTTGTTTCTCAGGGCAAGAAAATTAGTATAAGTGGTTTAGCTTTAAAAATTATCCATTTCTTAATTTTAATTTTTATTGTTTAATGTGTCATATTGATATATCAAACACAAATTATCAATTAAAACTGTAAATGCAACATATGTTTATTTTAAAGTAGTTTTTACTTGTAGGACAATGTTGCGTTTGTGAAATCCCTGTGGCCTTGGGACTAGTCCATCCAATCTGTCGGAAGGTTCTTCAGAACAAGCCATTGCAAGTTTTGCCTCTATCATCCGTTCTACACTTAGCTGATCTCCGCTGCACACTGTTTGATATGGTTTACCATCCGAGTACTGAGGAACATATCTGTGTAGGTACTTCAGGATTTCTATAGTACCCTTGCAGGTGGAAGGGTTCTCCTGTATAACCCCAAGATTGACCTTCAAATGATGAAATAATTTCAGATACAAGTACAAAAAAAATTAGGTATTGATATGACTTTATGTAATTTTTTTTCTATTGTATGTGCATGGATTTTGAAGATTACCGTAATCGTCCGAAAAAAGTCCGCACGAGTAGATATCACGCAGGCAAAAAATTGCGCTGAAAATCGTGGAAAAAACTCTAATCTAGTAAATAATACGCATTAAAAAAATCGAAATTTCGCCGATGTTTTCTCCCAAATTAATCTATATTAACATTAAAAATACCAAAGAAACGGCCCGCTCGGTAATTATAATTGTAGATATAAACGTACCCGTTTTTAAAAATAGTTTAATTAGATAAGTAACTTAATTAGTTGAATTATTAACGTACCCGTAATTAAAAATAAATAGTGAAGCAATTACTAGATGTTTTCGTGATCGCTTTGATGGCCCGATATCGCTTTGATGGACCGAAATTAATAACATTTATATTAACGTAATGACTTGAATTAGATACCGATTACAAAATAATCCATAGTACGATTGAAAGAATTAGGATTGACAGCCATATTATGTATCAATTAACTGAACTGACCATTGAAATTTACCGTTAGAATAAGCCTATTTGAGAAGATTTTACTTCCCCCTTCACCTGTCAAAAGTGACAGATCAATTTCATGCTTGACCGCACCGCTACCGGTGAAGGCTATTGTCTCCGTTCAACACCCCTCGGGGTAGACAGGTGTTTAAACTCATACAGGTATTTAACGTACATGCACTTGTACGATCTGACTTTAGATGACCAAGTACCCTAAATACTTGGACAAATGTTATTGTAACGCGATTGCTTACTTACACACGGACTGGTAGCGTGAATTAAAGTCAAATATACTTACAAAATTGATCTATTGACGAATTCTCCGTTCAGAAAAAAAGGTCTCGATAATCTAAACCAGTGTATTGACCGCATTCAAGATTTTTTTTAGCAAATTGCCATAAAAAGTAGCGGGTAATACACCGACGGAGACGGTACCTGAATATAAAGCAATTACTATTACATGCAATAGATGCATGTTTTCACATAGAGTCTAATTTCATATACAAGCTTCGAAGGAGAACTTCAGTTTTTCCCCTAATTTACAATTCTAAATTCGAAAATTTGTCTAGAAAATCCTCCCCTCAGACCCTCTTACAAGATATAAATTTTGTTTACTGAGGATTATATTGTAAATACTTCTATCTCTCTGTTTATAAGTGAATTAAATTTTTCATAAAAATAAGTAATATTTTTATTAGAGGTTTGAATAAAAATCAAGAATTTCTATTCTTGAACACAAACATTCATTATATATTGCACATCACTTATTATAAAAAAAATTGCAAGAAAAAAATAATTTTGCTCCGGTATAGGGCGAAAAAAATAATTCATGCTCCGACAAAAAAAATCCACCCCCCCCCCCATTATATTAAATGGACCATGCCTACAGACAGACATACCTCGCTGAGAAAGAGACGTTCAATAGTTTTTGGGGAACTCATGCATTCGAAAATCATTGATAAAAGGGGAAAAAAAGGAATAGCTATTCAAAAATGAAACCATGTGAATGCATGTATAAAAGCTTTGGTGAGATTCAGATGAAATTAATTTTAAATTCCAATTCCTATACTTTTAATGTGGAATTTAAAAAAAAATCACAGAAAATTCAAAGTAATTTTACTTTTTCTTCCAACATTTCTGCTCCAGAGTAGTGCATATGATGATCGTTCATGGATGATTTAGACCAAACAAAACCCCTCCAACTCGCCACTTTTTATTGGCCGGATTGCAAAGCAATTCCGGTCTATAGATTGACGATGTCCGTCCGTCTGTCTGTCTGTCTGTCTGTCTGACTGACTGACTGACTGTCTTTCTGTCTGTCTGTCTGTCCGTCCCGTCCGTCCGTCTGTCTGTCTGTCTGTCTGTCTGTCGTCAACATTTTGGTTAAAGTTTCTGGTTGCAGCAAAATCTGAGAACATTACGCAGCAGAAACTTTATATCATACATGAAGTTTGCCCGTTACAAGACCTTTCAATTTATGCCTTAACATTTGACCTAGTGACCTTGACCTGGAGCTTTGACCTAGTCATGGTTATGGTATCGGAAAAGTGTGTAGACTGTAAGGCCACTATGTTCCCCATTCCCTCAACATAAATTTTGGACCCGGCCCTGAAAAGAAAGGGCTATACAGAATTTGATTGGGGGGGGGGGGGGTTAGTTATTGAGATGGGGATATCGAGAGGAAACGGATCCAAGGACATGGCTTAGGTAGAGTTTGTTCGACGAAAAATAGTTCAACACAAGGAAACCTATAAACTATTGATCAATAGGATTGTCAAGAATTCTATAAATTGTTTCTTTCCCATTTCCGATGCGAATTCCATCTGTTGCATCCCAAGGTCTCCACGTTCACGCCCCCCCCCCCCCCCCCCCCCCCCCCTTTAACACATCAATGGAAAATAATCATACAAACGATCATAAATATAAATTCAAATGGAAAATGAAGCTTATTCAAATATTCGGTAACTAGTATACATGTATATTTTAATTGATATGAATTTATAAAAGCCCCATTTTCATTATGCGAATAATCTAATCGAACACGCGATTTTCACATGTGTCTACACAATGAGGTCATGTTTGTTGTAGAAAATTGTATACCGACCATAGGCCTGTATTGGATTGTATTTCTAAAATATCATGTAAGTAAAACACTATAATTATTCATGCAGTTTTTGTATTCTCGATATTTAGCTGATTAATTACATTTTCTAAAGAAATTTTGAAATGAGGAAAATCGGAAAACAGCTATGTACTT